>JAGDQP010028811.1:0-23855 GCA_022664845.1 Lepisma saccharinum
TGTGGCAGCACCGGTAGTGACCCTGTGACGTAGCGCGGAAACTTTTAAAAGCGGTGTTCGCCATTTGCCTCCCTCTCCCCTAGTTTGCTTCCTTGAAAATTATTTATTTATTTTTGGGATTAAACCAATGTTCCTCTGTGTAAAGATATAAAGCGCTAGTTTTCCTGAAATGTAAATTAACGGAATTGTCAAGAATAATATGCATTACAATACGTATATTTCTATACATGTCTTTTCTTTTCGCCTGTATGAAACTGAAACACTTTATTAATAGTCATTAAATGAACTTCGGGAATTCTTTATATCTGAACAGGAAGTTTGCTTAAGTGTCCTGCATGTTTCGGCTTTCTCGAAACCTATTAACTATATTTGCAAATGAATCGTTCAGAGGTGTCTTTTCCCTTATGCCATTAGCAATATTTACAAATGCATCATAGAAATATTTTCATTAAAATAATCTTTGTACACGTAGCAGGTAATAAAAATAAAATAAAAACGTAAGAGCCATCTATGATTCTCTTACTTTTTCCCGTAACCAAACCTTTATTATTATAAAATGGGTTTGTAGAACCATACAGAGAACTAACTTACAATAATAAGTATGTACGCATTTCTGTCTCACTTCCAAGGAGTTTATTGTTTCGTCGATAGATGTCTCTTCAGCTCAATAGTTTATTTTCTTAGTCATCCTGATAAGTTAAAGCTCAAGATTGGTTCGTTAGGGATGTCAACGGCTCGCTCGGCTCGGCTCATGGCTCGATCGGCTTGAGCCGTCTTGAGCCGCGGCTCGCACTGAGCTGAGCCGAACCGACCCTCGGCTCACAGGGAGCTGAGCCGAACCGAGCGTCGGCTCACAGCGAGCCGAGCCGAACCGAACGTCGGCTCACAGTGAGCCGAGCCGAACCGAGCCGTGGCTCGCTCTGAGAAGAGCCGAACCGAGACGTGGCTCGCTCTGAGCCGTGCCGTGGCTCAATCATATTGAGGCGAGCTCGCTTGGGCTCGGCTCGAGCCGTCGGCTCACGGCTCGAGCCGAGCCGATTGACATCCCTAGTTCGTACTGCCATATTTCAACCAAAAGGAATTGCTTAACCATTCAAAGGATTTCAATTTACCAGGATCATTACGGAAATAAGCTGATGATCTCAGAGGCATCTACCGGTGGGGCAAGAAAGTTTATCGAAATCAGGAGGAAATGGACAGACAATTCGAGAACGATACTTTACTGATCTTAGTATCGTTCAACGCGTTCCATTATAATTATCAACATCGTGTAGGTAGTGAATGGTTTGGACTGTTAGTTTCCGCTATAATTGTTGACACACACAGAGAGAGAGAGAGAAAGAGAGAGAGATGTGGTATCATATAAAAGATTATGATGTGAAGGTTACACATAAATTTGGACGTTCTTAATTAGTTGAATCATTGAGGCTCCATTAGCTACAAAAGAGGTAAAGTGGGAAATAACAATAACCTTCACGGGTGTCTGCTCCTAATTTCGCGAGAACCACGCCCTCCATCCAAACAGTGGTGGTATCATACTAAAGGTTATGATGCGAGGTTGTCACATAAGCTTGTACGGTTTCGATCGGTTTGACCATCGAGGCTCAAGGAGCGAAATAAAAGAAATATGTGACCTTGATCACCTCAACAATGAACAGCAGTTTTAAAAAAAACTGAATTTCAAACGATGCAAATTCTTGCTAGGTCAATGGAAGATCTGATAATGAAATATTAAGCAGCAGTAGGACCACTTGACGTAGTTAATATAATATTAATAATAAAAATTGACTTTCACTTCGTATGTTAACCTCCAGGTCCCTTCACTTATTCATTTTTAATTTAAGCGCTGATGACATGACAACGTATGTAAAAAGTGATGAAGATTCACTACCTGGCTTCGGGGTGGGCGAGAGGTTAACAAGCTCGCTTTCGGTGCGCGTGGTCACGGTTTCAATTCCTTCCAGGGTCCATTGGAGTGGTTTGAAGCCCACTTTATAAAAAAAAGATGTAGGTCCCGTTCTTAGAACCTCACCAGCTCACTTAGGGCTTTTATAACAAGTCAATCAATCAATCTTGACTAGCTCCCAACGTCTCTTTGATGTGAAATGTGACTGGCGGCGCGGCTGCCTCAACACTTCGTTGCTGCGAAGAGAATACCAATTCGCTTTTATGTCGATATTACTCCCGCGTAAATACTATTACTGTTTAGGATGCCAACAAACGCACCACAGACAAACAACTCAACAGGAAACTTCGAAAACCATGACTTACGATAGTAAATACTGTAGTAGCTACGGTGATTTCAATGTTCTCGCACATCTTTACATAAACACACACGCACACAAAACAAAGATACACAGATAAACTTGTTGATGCATTTCACTGTCAACAGTTGCAACACATGTAAACTTCAATTGTTCTCATACAGAAGGGCTTCTCCTTCACTCAATTAACCAGAATTCTTCTTTATTGACAGAGGTTTCCAGGAAACGATTTCTATTACTCTTGTGAGTGGAATTAGTAAATATAACAAAGTAGCTGATTTCCCGCCTGTTGGAGTGAGGTCCACAGGTTTTTCGACCTCCACCCCCTTCAGGGTGTCCAAACGAGAAACTAAGATAGCTGTTGCTAATGAATTGATAGTCATATTCACTCACTGGGAGGTAGTCAACACGTCAAACTGCAATGTGGTGTGGGTTACTCAGCCTGTAAGGATATATTTATTAAAAAGGTACCGGTAGGAGTGTCTTACCTCTACGGTATGTATTTTCAGATTGTAAGTGATATGTGTACCAGGTTGATTGAAATTACTCCAGGCGTTCCAGAGTTATGCTGGAACATACATACATAAACACATACATACATCCATATATGCAGATTGCATACATATAATTTATATACACTGAAGTGACAAATGTCATGGGATGCATACCTAATAACGTGTGGGACCCCTCCTCGAACAGGGTGAAGTGCTGCAACTCGACGTGTTCAGGGACGCGACAAGTCGCTAGTAATTCCCTGGAGCGATGTCCACTGTGCAGTCATGCAGTCTCGCTGACCGTCAACAATTCGGTTGTTGTTATAGGTGGAGGATCCTGGGCACGAATATCCCGTCCGATGATATCCCACAAGTGCTCGATAGGGTTCATGTTCGGCGATCTGTGGGACCGAATCATGTGTTTGAAGTTGCCAGAATGTTCCTCAAACCAGTCGCGTACCATTGCTGCCTGGTAACATGCGCATTGTCATCCTAGACAATTCCATTGTTCACAGGGTACACGAAGTCCATTAAGGGCTGGAGATGGTCACCTAGTAGCTGAACATAGCGCTGACTGTTCGTTTCAAGTGGACCACAGGACCCAACCATGGCGGATAAACGCCCTACACCATGAGCGAACCACCACCAGCTTGCACAGTGGCTTGTTAACAACTTGGATCTATGGGTTCATGGAGTCTGCGCCACACTCGAACCCTAACATTCGCGCGTAGCAATTGGAAACGAGACTCATTTGATCACGCTACACATTGCAGTTCTCTAAGGCCCAATACATGTGAGTTACCGCCGCCGATAGGCAGCGATCAATAGTGGCACACGTGTTGGTCTTCTGCTGCGATATCCCATGGAGACCAAATTGCGCTGCCTCTGAGACACGTTTCTAGAACGTCCTGTATTGATTCATGCTGTCAGACCACGCCCTATTGCTTTTCTGTGAACTCGGACGAGTCTGCCCAGACGTCGCCAGTCCCGGTCATTCAGCACCTGAGGGGCCTCTGCGTTGTACCAATACGGTGCTCATGGTCTAGCCATGACACTGAGGAGCGAGTAAAGTTCAATTGCCGGACGACTTCCGAAATCGTATGCCCCATTCTTCTAGCAACAACTATCATCCCGCACTCAAACGGCGATAATTCCCGTCGGCTTGCCATCAGCACGTTTGACTGCCACAGAAGTCCAACTAAACACACTACAGCTGCTTCGAGCCGTTCAATCGGTTTGCCGCTATGTTACCGCGCCATCAACTAGTTCCCTCCCGCTATCCCATGACTTTTGGCAGTTCAGTGTATAAAGAGTGACAATGTTATTTAATTTCGCGTAAAAGGAACTTTATATTTATTTCATATAAGCAACCAAATCACGATGGTAACCTTGTATTTTTAAAATGCACAGTTTTATCTTCATGTTCTATTATATTTTGGATTCTTAAGCATGATTTTATTTCTGTCAAAGTGTAACTACAATATGGACAATAGATGGAACATAACATTCTTATATAATAAACAAATAATAATTGATCAGTTATGACATGAGTTTAAATTGCTTTCTGTGCATTCTTTTAATTTTATTATCTTCTAATATGCTGAATATATTTGAAATTATTTATACATTTGTTATCACCTCTAAGTATGTAAAATGAAAAGACTGCTGGATTCGTATTAAGAGCAAGGTAAGTTATATAAGTTAGTAAGGTATATTCATCAATAATAAGAGCTATTCTTCATATCTTATTCCCCTAACATTTTAATCCTCAAAGCTAAGACCCTATCATCATGCACGGCAGTGCATGAGCCAAGTTCTTCACGTCAGAAAACGTCAGCACTGCCAGAAGCATGTTAGACAGGAACAAGAGTTTATGGCAAAATCGACGATTTGGGGGCCCCGTAAGAAAAAAGATGTTAAAGATAGGAATATGAGCTTTTGCCGTTAAGGAGATATGGTAAATATGTGCAGATGTACAAAATTTCATATTCGTATCTCAAACTATGTTCTAGTTGTGGACCCCTGAAATTGCACATGTTAGGCTAACTGACTCACTCACTCACTCACTCACTTATCATATTGTTTAGGGTGTTTGGAGTAAACTAGAAACATGAAATTTGGTATGAAGGTAGAGGATGATAAGTAGATAAAGGAAGGTCTTGGATTCAAAATGGCCACCAAACCTAAAATTTCAAAGAATACACAGCTTAAACGACTAAAGATAGAACAGTGAAATTTGGTATGAAACTACATCATTGATAGCAAATTAAGAAAACTTTTTAAAAATTTGAAAAAGTCGCCATTTTGGATTCAAAATGGCCGCCAACCCTAAAATTTTAAAGAATACACAGCCTAAACGGCTGCCGCTAGAATAATGAAATTTAGTTTGACAGTACAACATTATTAGTAGATTATGAAAACAGATTACAAAATATCTCTAAAGACGCCATCTTGGATCCAAAATGGCGGGCGTCATAAATCCATTTTCCAACTGCTTGAGCCAGAGATACGAAATTTGGCATAATGATGTATTATCAAGAGTAGTTTAGGAAAACATAACAACGTTTTAAAAAATTCACCATCTTTGATTCAAAATGGCAGCTGAAATACCATTTTTTACATCATTCGAGATAGAGAAATGTAATTTGGCATGACAGTGTATCATCACGAGTATGTCACGAAAATATAAGAAACCGTTAAAAATGTGTCCATCTTTTATCCAAAATGCCCGGCCTAAGCCCCACTTTATAACGACTGAAGCTAGAGAAACGAAATTTGGTATGAAGGTGTACCATTCCGAGTAGGTTGGAATAAATTCGGCTCGTCTCCCCTACTAGTGTACAGTTCCCAGCTGGAGCCTGATTGCGATAAAGGGGTGCGCCCCAGCGAGGCCATCTTGGAATTCTGGGGGCAGCGCCCCAATGAGGCGAAGCGAGTATATACATTACACAAGTGTAAAAAGCTGCGAAATACGAGCAAAAGCACCAGGGGTGCAAACTGTCCAGTCAACTCCTTCAACCTTAAAAAGTGGTGAAATGGAATATGGATGAGCCTAGTTCCTCGCGCCAACTTCCAATACTCCTGCGTGTCCCACCAAGTTTTACTCGTCACAAACGTTAGCACTGCCAGGAGCATGTTATACAGGCAGAATGTTGAAGTTTCCCCCATTCGGGCGCAGCGCTCTGGAGTATGAGGGAATATCTGCATCATGTGGCGCAGTGCACTGCAGATTCTGGTTGTGATAAGAAGACGCAGTTCCTCCAAATTCCTCAAGTTCGATGCGCGGCCTGCCTTGGGATTCTTGGCGCAGCGACGCGAGCGAATCGAGGGGAGTATCAACACGTACGGCAGTGCATGCAGCCGAGTTCCGCCTGTCACAAAACGTCAGCATGCTATACAGGAACAAGAGTTTATTGCGAATTCAGCGATTTTGAGGTTCTGTAAGAAAAAGATGTTAAAAATTGAAATATGAAATTTCGAAGTATGACGGTATATCATCACTAGTACATTACAAAATATCTGCAAAGACATCATCTTGAATCCAAAATGGCTGACTTCATAATCCATTGTCCAGAACGTTTGAACTAGGGATACGAAATTTGGCATAAAGGTGTATTAACAAGAGTAGTTTAGGAATAATTTACATTTTTGAAAAAGTTGTTAACTTGGATCAAAATGGCCGCACAAAAACTTTTTCCACACCATTCGAGCTATAGAAACGAAATTTAGTATGAAGGTGTACCATCACAAGTAGATAACGGCAATGTAAGAAAACTTTTTAAAAATCGCTTTCTTTAATTCAACATAGCCGCCCAAATACCATTTTCCAAACCACTGAAGCTAGAGAAACGAAATTTGGTATGAAGGTGTACCATCACGAAAATGTTTCAATAAATGAATCAAACCACCGCTATGAGCGTGCAGCCCCCGAGGCGATATGGGAAAAGGTCTGCACAGCATGGGGCGCTGTCCCCAGAAAGTCTGATCACAATAAAGGGGGCGTAGCCCTAAAAATTTGAAGTTAGGGCGCACACGGAATTCTGGGGCAGCACACCCAGCGAGGTGGACCCAGTATATATATATATATACACGTATAAAAAGCTGTGAAATCCGAGCAAAACACCAGATGATGTTTGAGCCTTAGGGTTGATGGTGGTGGATTTTAGGGCCGCCAGCAGGAAGCAAATTTGCTGTATCATCACAAGTAGGTTACAATAAATATGGCAAAGCTTCCCTGTTTCAATAAATGTCTCATTCCCACGGGTGGTGGGTATGGGAAAAAATCTGCAACATGGAAGCACAGTGTCCTTCGATAAGGGTGGTTACGATAAAGGGGCGTAAGTACCCAAAAACTCGAAGTTGGGGACGCAGCCAGCTACGGGGGGTGAGGACCTAAACAAGGCCGAGCGAGCGAGTATATATATTATACACGTACAAAAAGCTGTGAAATCCGAACAAAAACACCAGAGGTGCAAAAAGTGGAGCCAAGTTCTTTAGCCCTAAAAAGGTGTGAAATGGGAGACGGATGAGCCAAGTTTCTTGGTGACAGAATGTAACAGGAACAAGGGAACTTGGCGCGAGCTGGCAACAGCCTTAGGGTTGGTGGCGGTGGACGAAGTGGGTTTTAGGATCCCCACCACCCTTATAGCTTGAGGATCATGAACCTTGCCACCTCGCGCCAAGTTCCTTTGTTCCTGTTACATGCTGTCACCAAGGAACTTGGCTCATCCGTCTCCCATTTCACACCTTTTTAGGGCTAAAGAACTTGGCTCCACTTTTTGCACCTCTGGTGTTTTTGTTCGGATTAATTATACTGTAACTCAAAACAATACATGTACAAAAATCATAAAAAAGAAAAATAAGCCAGAATAAAACTTTTCCCCAAAATTATACTTGTTAAATGAATAAAGACTATTTGCTCAAAGCAACAAAAATTAGAATAACATAGTCGCCAAAATCCCCCCAACAACAAGTCACCTGCGCTCCGCGCACAAATAGATATTTTAGAATACAATTTGTTTCATTTTTTGTATTCTAAAATATATATTTAAAACCTCCATAAGCATATCCTGTAAATACTAGTAAATAATGGTAACGTATGTACATTATTTATTTATATAGTCGGTAATATAGCTATTAATTAAGGTATAATATATTCTGTAACCCTTATTATACTTTTATACAACTTCATCCTATTTATATTACATAAACCTAAAACTCTCACTAATTATTTCAATTACATAACTTTTTATTTATCTAAAAAATAAATGAAATGCCTGAATAAAGGATTATCGTGATAGGGTAAATAATGTATACACACATACTTTCATTATTGTACTAGCCTATACTTGAAAGAATTAAACTTTCCCCTTCAACATAAAAAATTGACATGCACCTTACATTAAAGCATAAAAGAAAGATAAGCTAACAAAGCTAATGGGCTCATACCCTTTCAATGAAGGTTTCAAATTACTCCTTCTCTTTCTAATGCTCACCAATCCTAAAATATTAATGTCTACACTAACATTAATTGTAGGATCATTAATCTCCGTATCATCAACCTCCTGGTACGGAGCTTGAATAGGACTAGAAATTAATCTTCTATCCTTTATCCCTCTAACCTCAAAAACCAATAATCAACGAATAACTAAATCCGCACTAAAATATTTTCTAGTACAATCCTTAGCCTCAATAATTCTTCTTTCAGCCATTGTAATACTGTTACACCATAACTCCTTAATAACAAGTATCAGCAACCTAACTATAACAACCTCCTTAGCCCTCAAACTAGGGGCAGCACCCCTTCATTTTTGATTAGTAGAAGTCATAGAAGGAATAAGTTGAACAAATTGTCTGTTACTAATAAGATGACAAAAATTAGCCCCCCTTACCCTAATATCCTACACAGCAATTATCCCAAATACAATATTCTTACTAATTCTCTCATTAATCGCATTACGCAGCACATGGATTGGGAACTCTGCAACTGCCTTCACAAGAGACCGCTTTAAACTGTCAATAGTGGGATGTGTCTTCTTGTAAGCCCTTTCCTGGACCATAATTTGTAATACAAACTGTTTAGGTTTGGACTTGCAGAAGGACAATCTGAGGTCGAAATTAAGTCCGGAACATTTGCCTCCTACCACTGCTGGGTTGTCCTAGCTTTATAAGCTGGGGATGAATCCTGCTGGAAGCTCCAGTTCTGTCCATGGTATTGTTGAGGTTCTTGACCGATGTTTTGACAACTTTTTCACAGAAATGTGCGCTCGTAGTTCACACCCCACCAGACCATTATTGATGCCGGATGATGATGACCGCTCTGTAACCTTGGAGCGTTTTCACCGGATTTGACACATACTCTGTCATTTTGGGCATTGAAATTCTCCTAAATACGGAATACGCTTTCATCACTGAACCGGATCAGACGGTGACGATTTGCTGCGTAACGCGTAAATAAGCGGTTTGGTTTGAGCAGTCTCTAAGCTTCAGTTCACTTGTGAAGATGTGTACTATGCATCGTTTCTCAGCATGGAGTCCCAGGTCACTGCTCAACGTGCAAGACATAGACATTGGTGACACGTTTAGCTCAAGTGCCATAGCTGACTGTCTCATTTACCGATTTCTGCGCACACGTACCGCCATAACTTTAACCACTTGTGGAGTCCGCACTGTGTGTGGTCTTCCTTGAGTTGGGCGGTCGTTCGCAATTCCAGTATCATCGATACCGCAGGATACTCGAACCTCTTCCTAATTTTCAGCTTGTGGAGTGTTTTGAAAATCTCCCCTGGTGATTTTCCTACCTTATGAAGCGCTATCACGGCTACACGATTTTCAAAGTCTCTCCATTCCATCGTGAACGCTTAATATAAACACACTTCACACTTCTGCAGCTCGACTAGCTATGACTCACGTTTCATCCCACATTTCGGGAACATGCAAACGTTTAGGAGCGGCTATCTCAAAAGTTGTGACAGTATTTATGTTAAGACTAGGTATTAATCGGTAGCTGATAGATTAGAAATAATTGAGCGTCACGCATTCCGATTAGCCTACATTCGCCTACCATCAGCCATAACAGTACTGTATGAACGCACCTGCTTTCCGACGATTTTACGACATATTGAAATATTGCGCATTAAGTATATCACCAAAGACATCGAATCGGGAAATCCTATTTTATTAGACCCAATACAGCTTGATAGGAAACTTTACTCTATCCAGCACTTTATGACCATGTACTCTCACACTCTGGACCCTAACGAACCCATTAGACTCGATTTCGAAGTATATAACCACAAAATTTCCCAGTCATAAATATCCATCTTTGCACTTGTAATCTCACTGTATCAAATGCTGGCCTCAATTGTGCACATTGTTCATCAGCAACCATAAAATAAAAGAAAGTTAATAAAATTATTTAAATGAATATAACGAAAGGGGATAACCTTTTGACCGGGAGACAGTGGTAAAAAAATAACGATGTATTGTAATTGACATTCAATAATTTTGAATTTCGTATTGTTGTAGTAGGTCCTCTTCATTACCATTGTAAATTAATTTTTGACACAGGACATAGAAACCTCGCAAGGGTTCGGGACATAGAAACCTGTTCGTGACCTGCTGCCTCTAACAAAATAGAGTATCAATAACAAATCTTCCAATAGTGCTAAGCGCCTTCACTATGCTGCAATACCAGATAATATAAGGCTGCAGTGTCTATGCAAAGCAGGCGGACCAGAGGCTTTAGGAGGTCCACTTTTATCCTCATCGAAATAACCTTTACATAGCCCTGAACGGTCTTCTCAGTGAACAGGTAATAATAAAATGTTCCTTCCGCTCGCTGGCTTCATACAATCATTAGATTTGTTATGCAATCGAGCACTCACACGCTCGAAGAACCCACTGGTCACGATCAACACTCTTAGTGGATTTACTGTCTGGTACTATTGTGTGGTATTGGTACCCACTGAACATTGTGAGCAGACAAAATGTCCAATATAGTTGAGGGAAATATGTTCTAAAACCGACAAAGGCTTGTAATCGACAAGCCATTGGTTTAGAGTTAACGGCTAAATATTTACTGCAAAAATATTCATTCGCGAATCATTTTGAGACCTACTGAATTTAACGGGAGAGGAGACGAATTATCGATGACTAAAGCCTCTGTCACACGACGCTGGTAAAGCTGCTAATAGCGTTGGCAGCTACCATTCGCGGACAAACTAGCGTCGTGTGATGATCTACGAGCTGCTATTAGCTCATTCCAGGGGGGAGCCCTTACGAGTGTTACACGGAAAACAGTGCCCATTGGTTGAGGCGCGAGTTACGTCATCGTTTGGACTCTAGGAGACAGTCTTCCTTCCCTTCAGCTATTCTGCCTCAATAAAATATTACAATTCAGTATGTGGAATCTAATAATTTTCTTTATTAGTGGTATTAATAAAGAACAGTTTCGTTTCGAAGCATACTAAAATGAAATTTGTGTAATTTACAAATACAAATACGAACAAAAACTTAAATTTAAACAAATAATTGTGAAAACATTTAGAATTAATGATACACACCGCATACCTGCCATCTCTTGACCAAAACTTAAGAAAATGATCTTTTTACTAGTTAAACCCAATCTTTGTACAAGATAACAGTAACTAAAATAATGTTTACGTGTCACTGAACAACATTTGCGTATTTTGAATCAATGAATTAGTATCTGAGACACATTGCTGACATATATCTTCCTTGCTATATTTCACTCGTATTTATTTTATTTTTTAAAACAGTCATAATTTTACTGAACGTATATTATCACTATTATTATTATTTCCAGTTCTTTACTTACATCTGTAGCCAATATGTATCCTTATGCTGCAGTGCTATTTTGGTATTGTATTGTTCATAGCACTCTAATAAAGATATTATATTATATTATTATTTATTCTTTCCTGTACTTTTATGTATTCTTACCGTGCTATTTTATCAAGCTGTTAATAGCACGTAAATAAATAAATATATACATTATTATTATTATTAACCGAGCACCGTGGAGCCATGGTAATGTGCTGATACCAAAAGCGGATCTATCCAAAGGAAATCTCGGGACAGACCATACTAAGTGCGAATTTTCCTTTTTCTTCATCAGTGTTTCAAAACAACTGCCGGAATGGTACTTTCGTTTTGACCACGGCATCTTCTTTCCTTATTTACTTTTTCACCGTTTAAATTTGTTGTTTGTACCCATGTATAACTACTTTTGGACTGTATTCGAAAAGATTAAAAATAAAAATAAAGAGATGTCATTCCTAGAATTGTAATAATAATTATTATTAAAGTGAAATGAAAAACGCAGAAAGACATATCCCTCGAGTTATACTTATGCTGAAGCGTCATAATTGCATAGGCCTATATGGGCCATTTTAGTGACTTTCAACTTCGACCTGTCACGATTATACGAGTGCAATACTTATTAAAATCCATAAACATACATGCCCAAGGCGGGATTTGAAGTCGCGACTTTGGAAGTGCTGGCCTAACTCGTTTGGTTATGCGACTACTTCGGTCATCGATTTGAAAGCGTATCGGGATAAAAAATGTACTCCTGCTTCAGCATAAAATAAAATGCATGCCCATGTGTACATTCTCAAAGGATTGCCAATAATGTAATTAATAACATACAAGAAAATGGCGTTTATATCCTTTTTACCTTTCGGAGAGGAAAGAATTATATTCATAACTTATTTTTGCTCAGCTACAATCCATAACACGACCAGAAGCTATGGCATGTTTGAACCGAAATATATGGGCCTATTGGACAATATCAGACTCGTCAACCTAGAGAAGTTCGAGGACGGGAGAGTTGTCAATCTGGATGGAAGGAAATGCGGGAGCTTACTGAGAAATTAGAAAAACATGCTAAAGAGTTACAACTTACAACACAAACGCTAAACCACAGAACACAGACGTTAAATCTAATCCACAGAATTGCTCACGCATTTTGCGTGAGTGTTGACATGTCTGCAAAAGTTGTTGAAGAAATATACAAAATTTTTAAATTTATTATTATATATCCAAGGAGTAGATTATGGAAGCGGCTGTGGCGCTAAATTACCATCCCGGCAGTTGCTTGTGGTTCAGGAAAACTTTTTTTTAGGACGGACGGTTCAAAGATTCCAACCCAGATCTTCCCAATTGTCGAACGATCATACTATCATAGCTCCAAGCTCCATTTATTATCACTCAGCTTATACTTATAATAACATTCATATTTAAATATATTTCAAATGGCAAGATACGCAAAACAAACGACCCTGTACAAAATATTTTTCTAAGTGGTTGGTAGTACGGTTATACCTTATTTGCAGTTTTGCTTCTCACAGTTGTTGTATCAATGCCAGTTAATTTATATGGAGTGACACCTTCTCGTAACTTTTTCCTTAAAGGTCAATTTAATAACAGACCGTATGATCTCTTGCATAGTTCTCTGGAAGGAAGTGTACGTAATAAATTTTAGAGCTATTTGCATTAAATTTGTCAGTTCTTTTACATACCAAAATCTACTCCTCCTTTGTATTTTCATCTTTGGAAAAAGCACGACATCTAACATCTTTATTGTTAAGTTCTGTATTTTTACAGTTTATTGCACATTTGTTGTGATTATTCATCATTTAAGTACATGTACATTGATAATTTATATACACACAATAAAATATATAATACACATATATACACGAAATAAATTTATTTAAGTTAATAGAAAAGCTCCATGAGATAATCTAGCCCACGCAGACAGAAACCATACACAGGTGTCCAAACCGTGACGTCATTGAAGCCGAGTCCGCAGTTGAACATCAGCGCGCGTAACGTTAAGGGCCTACCTAATAATACTTTAGCTATCCTGAGCTCACTCGCTGCTAGTGTTATTCGCCGCTACTTGGAATTGGACATGTTTAATTCTAGCAGCAGGCAGTGCGCTGGTTTCCAGTCACGTGACTCATTCGCTGATAATAAAAGCATCGTGTGACTACACTACCGAGTATGCTAACCGCTAGTTCAGTCATCACGGGAGATCAAAGTAAGAATTTGAAGTGGAATAATGATGAAATTATACAGTTTTGGAACATTTATCGTAATTATGAAGTGTTGTGGGATACGACAAACAAGCAGTACGTGAATAAACGTGTACGGGAAGAACATTTCAGTAAGCTGTATCGGGAACTAGGTGAAGCATGATTCAAAATATATGACGAAGAGTGTCGAAAAAGAAAAGTGAAGAGCTTGCGATATACGTATAGAAATGAAGTGAACAAGTTAAGGAAATCCGTGAAAAGTGGTGCAGGAGCTGAAGATGTGTATAAACCAAAACTGCATTGGTTTGATGCAGCTGATGCTTTTTTTAAGAAATGTGATCTCCCTTCGAGGATCGTCATCAAATTTAAGTTTGCTAAGTATGAAATTAAGTTCTACTAATTGTAAAATAAGAATGTAAAATAATACAACAATAAGAATAGTGCCAACAAGGCGACATTGCCATAAAGTACGTCGATATCACAAGTATGGGCGTCCATCAGTGATTTCGCCAGACCCCACCCCTAGTGGGAGGGTGACACCCCAAATTCTCGAGAATACCCCGAACTTGAAAAGTTGTACTCTAAAAATCAATAGAAACCATGGAAAACTCCACTTACACCCTCTCAATTTTGATTTTACGCCCTCAAACTAAACCTCCTGGCGGAAACCCTGGCGTCCATCTAGGGGAAGAAGAGGGACACTTGCTCCCTTCACCTCGGCACTTCGAAACATTTGATTTACAACAAAATTGCATCGAAATGGTTGTAGAAAATGTTATTCACAAGTTATGTTACGAGTGGTGTTTTCGAAGAACGATTTCTGGTGGTTCAAGTAATCTGTACTGCCTTTAATTGCCATGCTACAGACATTATTGTCATGAAGTCTTTTGCATAACGCTGTCTCAGTTCTGCTTCACGGTGGTAATGGCTAGATAAGTATCCCAAGGCTTGTTTATCGACGGACTGAAGTTGGTTCGGGACCTCCTGTCGCCATGTACCTTCATGAAGAACACCGGTATTTAAATCTTCGTCATTAACACATCCAGAAGGAAAATACTCCTTATAAGAGGTCATTCGTAGCCCGTTATGAATGGCACATGCTGCCATTACAATGATTTCTGTAGTCTCTATTTTCAAATCAATAGGCCGGTGAAAAATACGAAATCTTGACGCCAAAATGCCATAGGCATTTTCCACCACACAGGCTCGAGACAGGCGATAGTTAAACACTTTTTCAGCAAGTGAAAGTTTCCGATGACTCAAAGGCTTCATTCAGAAAGTTGGTGCGAAGTGGAAAAGCGTCATCTCCTATACAAAGTCCTCCCTCAGGCCAATTTAGAAGATTTCTTTCCATGGCTATACTCAAAGTGAAGACCTTGATATGGTGCTGTCAGAAGCTCTTCCTTCAGTCCCTACATCAATGAACAGAAAACAGTAATTTGCATCCGCCATGGCAAACAAGATAATACTGTAAAACCCTTATAATTAAAGTAGGACTCTGTAGTGTTTGGTGGACGAACGATCCGGATGTGTTTCCCGTCAAGGGCTCCACAGCAATTGGGAAAGTTCCACCTTGTTAGAAATGAATCTTGAATCATTTGCCACTCTTCCACTGTGTTCAGAACCTGAAACGATAGAATAGAATGGTATGTTTTAATGAAGAGAAATATACGTAATCCACATATTACAATACAGTTTTTATCACTTACAGGAACCATTGAAGCAAAGCTCCGCAGACGACGATCTTGAAGAGACTGAAACAATTGAAATTAACACCAGCAGGGAATCAATGCAAAGTTTTGCAGGCGATGCGTCAAAAAACACACCAACTCCGAGTTCAAAACATTTCGTAGTGGAGAGTTCCTCATCAACTGGCGCAACAAAGTAAAAGCAGCAAACAATTTGTGTACAAGGGAAGAGGTCAGCACAGGAAACCGTAATATCTCAAGCTCCTCCTCCTAAGAAAAAGAAAACACGGTCTGCTTTATAGAAAACAGTGACACAACTACATGAGATGGCTCAAATGGCAACGGAAACGGAAGATGAATATAATCAATTTGCTAAACATATTGCCGCACAACTTCGTCAGCTTCCATTGCGACATCCTACAAGAAAAAAATACAAAGCTTAATAACCAGAAAAAAACTTGACACGGGAAACACGTCCATCACCTTACACTGTATTTACCCCAGGATCCGCATGCAGTTATCAGAGCACTCCGACCACCAATAGTTACCAGGGGACTCCATCTACAGAGACTCAGGTCACAGATTACGCAGGACTTTATGTAATGGAGGAAGTTGTTATTGCTTCATGGTCTGCAATGGACAACACAATTTTCTGCAGAAAATATTAACCAACTCCCCGTTATTGTTACAGTGAGAGTGACAGTTCCAACATCCTAAAGGATTTTTTGCAATAAAGATGTCAAGAACAAAGAAGTACTTTGTTACAGAAGGGAGTACAAAATTTCCGAAATATTGGAATCGTCGATATTCGTTCTCGGTTGTTAGAAACAGTAATAGGTATCGTATGTATGGTTTGGGGGCAAAAAAGGAATCTGACCCAAGATGGTGGCTAATGTATAAAATGGCATTGTATATAGACAGACCTTGATTTTGGTACAAGCGCGAGATTTAGTTCTAAATCATTAAATAGATGGTATTGTCGAATGCGTATATCAA
Source organism: Lepisma saccharinum (assembly GCA_022664845.1). NCBI lineage: Eukaryota > Metazoa > Arthropoda > Insecta > Zygentoma > Lepismatidae > Lepisma > Lepisma saccharinum. The sequence continues at coordinate 16,506 of JAGDQP010028811.1, forward strand.
GTTAAACTTCTGTGTATGAAAGAAATGATTGTTTCAATTTAATTCTTTGATGTTACGTTGTTTTATTGATTCAATAACGGTGTTTCTGTAACTAATTATTCTTATGAAAGTTTGTGTTATGTTTTAAACGTCAAAAGACAAATATACAATGTATTAGACCAGTTAAAGGTAATGACTACCTAGGTCTGGGTCATGTAAATGGAAATTGTATGAGTTATTAAATTATGCAGCGTGCGTTTACGTCTTGTTTTCTTTATATCCAGCTAGCGTGCTGGATACTCTGGGGTGTAATAACACTCCAGGTAATATCTACTATAAACCAAGTTTCGTCTCGGTCTTGGCAGTCAAGCCCAAGAGTTAATTTTGGCTCCGTTATGTATAGGTTGGAAGGAAAACGTTTATGAGCTAGTCAGTGCATTAATTAAAACTTATCCTAAGCTCGATAACTATTACTGCGAAGAGTCTCTTGCAAAATTCTGTATCCTGTACACACCATGTGAGACTCTTTGGACATCACAAAAACTATACCTAAATATTCGTCATAAAAAGGAATTATTTCGTTGTGTTAATTAGTTGGTATGATTTGTCAAAAGTAGTACAGCATACACGTTTTGAGATTCAATAATTATTAATAATAAACTTCAAGAAGGAAGACAATAGGGAAGACCGACTCCATGCAACGTGTTCGGGTCCATATGTACATTTCGTTACTGTTCCACCAAAACCTGTTAACTAATCATACCAACAAACTCATCATACATTGAATGACAGATTTGGTCATAGTATTTGTCAGTGATTATGCCAGACTGCCTGTGAGGGGTGTCACGCCCCCAAATTCTAAACAACACCCCAACTTCAAAATTTTTGCGGTCAGAAATCGATAGAAACAGTGCAAAACTCCACTTACACCCTTCCAATTTTGACTTTACACCAACCGAAACTGAAAATTCAATCGGAATCCCTGGTGTTGGTAAATATAAGTTCACTTACAACACATGAACAGCTTTATGAAACACTCCTACTTGTAGAAAAATCATACATTTTTCTCTTAAATGAAACCTCGCTGCAACATCAACTTGCAAAATCCCCGGATATCACTTCCTCAAACGTAAAAATACCACACCGGCACTCAGAGCTAACGGGGGAGTGGTCATAGGACACAAACCTACTATCCCACATCGCCTTCATCCGGTACCTATTATGTTCCTACTCAAACATCTCATCACCACAAATTATTTTCAAAATCTCTACATCATTACTATCTATGCACGGCCAGGCCACCCAATACCGCTTACATTCCTTCAATACATCGCTCATAACTTCAAAACCTACATCATCATGACTGATATAAATATCCATAGTCGATCAGATCGTTAAAGAGCACAACTCACAAAATTTATTAACACATCTACCAATGGTCTCATACTACCCTAACCTACTCGCCCTATCTCCCAAATAACTCCAGATATAGTTATTTTGTCTCCTAACCTAACAAACCGCTGTCAAATCAGAAGTCCTGAATGCTATAGGCAGTGACCACGTACCTATAAAACTGACCATACAACGCCGTCTTCAGCCATAACCTAAGCTTCCACCCCCAATACAAACCATCCGATATGACGTGACCAAATGGGACGACTATCACAACTACATCGACGAACCTCTAGGAATCACCACTGCACCCACAACAGAAGAAGAGCTCTACAAGCTATGGACACCATCAAGGAAACTCTTCAAACGGCATCAGCACTATGTATACCTACAACCACTTCCAGACCACACCGACCCAAACTCCCTCCACAATACCTCACCTTAATACATCGCTCCCGTTAACATTTCCGTGATTACACCCGAACCCGCAACTCAGTTTCCCTCCTGTTACACCATCAACTCCAGCGCATCGTACATAACTATCTAAATGCATACAAACTCTGCTAATTTGTTAAGACTTGCAATAATCTCAGAGATACTGCATATCCAACAAAACTATGAAAAAGGTCGTGTATTCTTACCGGATAACGCACTGCTGCGACGATTCCACTGATATACAATAACCATCCTCTAAAATCATACAAGCACAAAGCAGATGCCTTTGGAGCTCATCTCCAAGAAATCTTTACACCGCCACTAACTATCACAGCTAGAAACCATCGTATCCATCGTGTAACAGATCAGCGATAACAAGCAACTCACCGAACGACAGAACCGATTACAGTTGAAGATACCATTACCACTACAGCTAACAAGAAAAATACTGCTCTTGGTCTCGATGGTATCACCTACAAGCATATAAAAGAAGGGCCATATCGTCTACTACAACAACTCGCTGCAGTCTTCAATTTCGTCTTAGGTACCGCATTCATCCCGGCCAACTGGAAAACCTCAAAAAACGCTCATATTTCTCCCGACTCTGTTTCTTCATACAGCCCGATCGAACTAACCCCTAATCTCAGAAAAAATCCTCTAACGCATGCTAGCAAAACGACTTCACCAATATAATGACACCAAAGCAGTATTCACAACCAACTCCTCCGTCTGAATACTCATATAACTAACCAATAAAACACCTACAAAACCCCTTGTTTGGTGCTCTTTGAGTTAGGAAAAGTCTTCGACAAGGTATGCTACCAGGAACTAATTTGCAAAATAATCAACTTTCAATTGCCACTTGCCGCTGTGCGTTATATCTATAATTTTCTCACCAACCGTCTCGCATATATATATAGTCATCAACAACATCAGTTTATACCCCGTATTCCTCCATACAGGTGTACCCTAAATATCAGCTCTCTTACCACTATTATACCTACTCTACAGTTAAGACTTGCCTTCATTGCCATCAAAATTCTATCTCTATCAATATGCAGACGACACAGTATATCTTGATACAGCGAAAACCATCCAACAATTTAACAACACTTTACAGCCTAGTGTCTACGCTTTTAGTAAATTGTATACAACCTGGTATACTTAATATAAACGTCAGCAAAACTCAAGCAATCATCTTACTGCCACCCAAACATCGCTTGTAAAGATACCTCTCTTGCTCCTTCCTTACACACTTAAAATATATAAAACTAATTTGCCGTCACTGTGCGGTCACTGTAAAACTTTCTCTTGAAGTTACTTCGAAGAATTGCTCCAGCTGCTCATATCCCAAGGCGAACGGTATCATTTACTGAAATTCGATATCCATCTAAACACGAAACGGATAGTTGATGTGCCCGAAGTCTACTCCACGTAGTGGTGGTTACAAAAGAATTTTCGTACAGGCCCGTAGAGACAACTATTATGAAATTGCTGCGGCCCCTTTCAACATCCTGGCCAGCTTACAATAACGTCTCCTTTAAACGTAAAGAAAACACGAGGACTAATGCAAAACAAGGGTATTTATTATCACAGAGTTAAAAGACAACATTCATTTCCTCTACAGCTATTTTGTTTTACAACTTGGCCTGGTGAAGCCATGGCAACACCCACTAAAAGAGTTACGCCCTTTTTATGGGAAAAGCTTTGAGGGATAAGGTGGGATGGATGAATTGGAATTGGTCTACGAAGTTTGACGGAGCTCTTTATTCTTTACAAAATTTGGATAGTTACGATTTTTCATCGTAACCATTCACTTAGGTGGAATTACAACAAACTTAAAACATGAAATATGATAAATGATAAAAAAGAAATGAATTCAGAAAATGCTTGCACTCCACAATCACGACATTCGGGAAAGTTATTGAAGACGAATGAATGTTATCTTCTGTCCCCGTGGCGACACGGGGCACTGATGAGAGACAAAGTGGGCCCTGTAATTACTGTGCGCATGATGGAAGTATGCAATGAGGCGGGTGCCGAGCGGCAAGTGATATGAGTTCTGGAATGTGGTGATGATTTGGGGGAAGAGAAGAAAGGTAGATACTGAGAAGGAGTGATAGTGGATTGTCGATTAGCTGCGGGCGAGGATGATCATGGTACATGGCGTTATCGTAAAGCGTCTCTAACAACAGTGGGTGATAATCTTCATAACGACTTGTGATGTAGCGGGTGCGTAAGGTTTTTAAATGAAACAGTATATTCGGTATAGTGACTTGTGCGTAAATGTCTGCTGTTGGGCTGGGGAGTTTGATTCGGTAAGCAATACGGGATGCGTGTCGTTCGATAATTTTGAGCTTATTGTAGAATGAGGATGATGCTGCAAGCCAAGCTTTAGAAATGCTTTGTACGTATTGATGATAGTGGTTGGCGCTAGACTCCATGTGGTGCCTGTAAGTCTTTTAAGGAGATTTAGACGGTTATAAGCTTTTGTGGTGATCTACTCTAGATGTGGTTTCGATGCTAGATGATAACCAAGGATGATGCCTAGGTACTTGACAGTGTGTGATGGTTTTATTCGTGTTTATTGTACTGCAAGATGAAATTTCGAAGGGGTTCGTTGAACACGGGAACGTTGTTTTTGTGGTAAGAAGACTATTGCCTGTGTTTTAGCAGCATTGTTTGTTAGTTTCCAAGTAGAGCACCACATCGTCAATGTGTCGATTGCTGTTTGCATTGCACGGTTGATTTGAACCGTGGCTAAAAAGTCTGTGTCATCTGCATATTGATAAAGGGGAACAGATGCCGGTCTGTGCAATACAGTATGTATAGCAATGTGGAGAGCACTGATCGTTGTGGAACTCAATGTATGTAGAAAATTGGGAAAACAACGAGTATGATTAATGGTGATGTATGCGAGACGTACGATAAGGAAGATGTAAATGAATCTTATATAATGCTATTGGTACATGAAAGTTAAGTACTTTCCAGATGAGTTCTGCGTGCCATACTTTGACGAAAGTTTTTTTCCAAATCAAAAAGAACGAGCCATGACGGTTTACATGTATTGTAATGGTTGGTGATATGAATGGAAAGACGGAATCCTGGATGCTGTAGCCGGGACGGAATCCTACAGCTAAGATTTTTTATTTATTAATTTATTTTATAATTGGCCACGGTGATGCCATGGCAATTACCTACTGAAAGGGTTACGCCCTTTTATTGGGAATAGATTCGAGAGGAATTTGGTTAACTAATATTTGAGAGATGGTCAAAGAGGTTTTTAAGAAACTTCAATAATTTATTTATTTCACATAAACAATGCGGACTTTACGATTTTTCATCGTAATTATAAACAAGATTGGGAACAAAATAATAAATAATAATAATAATGAGAAAGAAAATGTAGTGCTATCACGTCACAACCACAACATTTATAGTGTTAATTTAAACTAATGCACATCATCTTCCGTCTCCGGGGCTGTTCAGAGCACTGATAAGACACGTAATAACCCCTCTTAGTTTCTAATAGTTTACTGTACTGTACATTAGATGGTAAGACGAAATCAGGCGGGTGTAGGGCTGTGGAAGATGATATTTGCGGTAAATCAATGTGATCGTCGGGAAGCGTGGTGATATAGATGCTGAAAAGAAGCGATAGTGGATTGGCTATTAAGAGTGGGCGTTCATGAATGTAGTTTGCATTTTGTTGAATAGTGTCTATAAGTAGTGGGTGATTGGTTTCATATCGGCTGGTGACATAACGTACGCGAAGAGTTTCTATATGAAAGAGGATGTTGGGAGTGGTAACTCGAGCATAGAGATCAGAGGTGGGGCTTGGTAGATTTATACGATATGCTATACGGAAGGCATGGCGTTCTAGAATTTTAAGCTTGTAGAATGACTGGGGAGCTCATATACAAGCTGTATGTCCATACGTTAGTACTGGTCTAAGGAATGCTTTATAAGTATTGATAATAGTTGATGGTGCCTTCCTGTGAGTCAATTTGGTAAGTTTAAACGGTTGTATGCTTTAATGGTGAGGTGCTTTAAGTATGGGTTCCATGTTAAGTGATGGTCGAAGATTATCCCTAAATATTTAATGGTAAGACTTGGTCGGATTTGTGTCTGTTGTACTTGGAGTTGCAGTTTAGAAGGGTTTCGCTGGACACGTGAACGTTGTTTCGGTGGCAAGAATACTATGGCTTGGGTTTTTGTATAGCTAAGAACATTTTTACTAGCCTGAAATGGCTAGTACCCCCAAAGAGCTACACCCTCTATGTGGGAAGAGGAACTGGTGCAACAGGAGTTGATATGGGAAGGTAGATAGGCTAAGAGAATTTTGAGATCACATAGCTATATTTCTTTCATTATCTGGGATTATTATGAGTTTTCCTCATAACCATATAACATGGTAGGGATGTCTATCGAATAAACAATAATAACTATAATAAGTAAATGTACAATATATATATATATATATTGAAAGACTACTATGCGTGCTATTTCAGGGTGGTAGGGTGGTATAGTATATTGATAGAGTGTGAAAAGGAGTGAGAGTGGTGAAGATATGTGTGTAGATGGTGCGTTATGATGAACGTGGGAGTGTATAATGTCTTCTAATATTGGATGTTCTGTCTCAAAGCGCTGTGAGATGTATTTCAGGCGGAGTGTATCAAGGTGAAGCAGAAGATGGGGAAAGGTGATTCGATTGTAGATTTCTTGGGTAGGACTGGGTGGTTTGACTCTGTAAATCATCCTTAGAGCGTGGCGTTCCATGATTTGTAGTGTATGGTAGATGTATGTGTCCATGATTTGTAGTGTATGGTACATGTATGTGTCTTCTGCAAGCCAGGTTATGTGTCCAAACGTGAGAATCGGGCGAAGGAATTCTTTATAGGTGTTTATGACTGTTTTGTGGTTTTAGTCCCCATGTAGTTCCAGTAAGGCGTTTTAAGAGATTTAGGTGATTTGTAGCTTTGTCTATGATTTTGTTTAAGTGTGGACGCCATGTTAAATGTTGGTCAAAGATGATTCCTAGATATATATGACATTTTAGAAGGAGTTATGTGTTGGTTTTATACTGTCAGGGATAGTTTTAATGGGTTCCGGAGAAATCATGAAGAATTGCTCCAGCTGCTCATATCCGAAGGAGAACGGTATCCGTTACTGAAATTCGATATCCATCTAAACACGAAACGGATAGTTGGTGTGCCCCTAGTCTACTCCACGTAGTGGGGGCTACAAAAAGCTTTCGTACAAGACTATTATGAAATTGCTGTGCGACCCTTTTCAGCATCCTCAGCAACTTATAACAGCGTCTCCTTTAAACGTAAAGAAAACACGAAAACCAATTCAAGACAAAAGTTATTTATTATCAGAGGGTTAAAAGACAACATACATTTCCTCTACAGCTAAGATTTTTTTAATGCCAGCTGAAGCTGGCGCCCTTCTGAGGGTTACACCCTCTATTGGGAAAGGGATGTTTAGGAAAGATAGGAGCGCAGAACCGTTTGAGGTGGTCATGGGTATATTATTATACCT
>JAGDQP010028812.1:0-23855 GCA_022664845.1 Lepisma saccharinum
ACATAAACAAACAAGTGAAAACATAAACAGTGTAGACGATAACTTCAGTTTCGTCAACAAGCCACTTATGGAGCTGCCACCGACTTGGAGGAGGAGTCAGCAACATCACCAAAATTAGGTCTATAAAAGACCGATGCACCAATTCAAATTATCACTTTCCCGGGTGATCACTTCCCTCCTCTTTCCTAGTACTCAGTTGCTGACGGACTGGTACACTCCTTTAACCTTCACACTCAGTTGCTGGCGGACTGGTGTGCGATTCCCAACATGCTCACTCTGTTGCTGTCGGACAGGTGGGCAACCTAATTGACCCTGTGCTCAGTTGCTGACGGACTGGCACAAATAACCTGACACTCAGTTGCTGTCGGACTGGTGTCGTCCTTCCTGCACTCGTTGCTATCGGTCTGGTGCAACATCTATCCTGCTCTCTTCTACAAGGTCTACACCCAAGAAGAAGAAGCCATAAGAGTTGTAATAACTCTTTAAATTTGTAAAATTACTCTGGTATGGGATACTATTTTTAGTAACGTAAAGAACTCAGTTCATAATAAAACTGGTAATGGGCAAAAACCACATCCCCGTGTATCTTTGCCTCTAACTATACTTCCCATAGAACAACAGGGTGTTCCCAAAGGAACATTATGATTATCAAAAATCGGAAATTTCGTATTAAATTTGGCAACATTGCAATCAATTTTATTGAGAAAGTAGCCAATCAGAAGTAAAGATTTTTACACACGATAAAATGTAACATGAGACAAATATAATGCTTTTTATTTTATGCAAATCCGTAAAGTAGTCTCTGAGAAATTCATTTTTGAAAATAACATTCATTTTTATATTTGATGCCTTTAGATGACCTTCCCAACTATTTTGAGAGCCCGTAACTCTTCACGGAATTTTTTTTTTTGGGAAAACAAAAAAATACGGGTCTCTTTATTTTGCATATACGTTTAGGAAATAATGACAAAACAAACATCTGCGACCATGATATAGACCCGCCTGAATGAATTGGAATAGAAGTAGCCATAAGAGAAACACGTAGTTTATGATTTTATGATATACTTTCTTAATAATTTCATTTGTAAGTATTTATAAATAAAGATTGAAAGTAAAGAGCATCAAAGTTCAAAATCTATAATCTATTTAGTTGGAAGAGTTAATTCGTTCTAGTCAGTTACGAAATCAACAGATGAAAAGTGTTATCTAATAGTTTCTATTGGAGTTCTGACTGAACTCGGAAAACTTCCTTGTATTTCATTATCACAAAGGTAAAGTGTTGTAAATTTTAGATACCAATATTATTCTGGCGTTAGAATGACAGTCGGAATTGAATTCTAACAATCTAAAATGCAATGGATTTTATTCTTATGCATTTTTGTGACGTGTCCTCATTTCAAGAATTACTTAAAAATAAAATTTAATGAAAAAACCCATTGGGTTTTAAAGTGGAATTTTTCAAGCGGGCGGGTTGGTCCCACGTTGGCAAACCCTGTTTAAAATGGCGACTACTGGTACACTTACCCTATAATATAAAATACGTGATTAAATTACAGTATTCTGTAGTTTTGCTTGTCATAAAGTGTTTCATAGATTTGATTTGCGTAAAGAGCAAACTTGCATCACTTTGTTCGCTACAATGAGGGACGCAATTAAAAAGATTAGTTTTGAAAGAGTGAAGACATATGTTTGTATCATTCTCGTATTTTTCGGAAAAAAATATAAATATGTAGAAAAAGTATCATCAGCCAACTAAACAAAAGTTTAGAAGTTAATTTTACTTAAGAAATGTAACAACTTCTCACAGCGTAAATTGTTACTAGCGAGTGAGCGCGAAAATGAGCGTGAATATTATACTCAGAAGTAAGTTTATTTTTCAGCCAAACTCACTTTTTAAAATTTGAGTACGCTCAGCTCAAAACTTAACAAAATTTGGTACATTCACGTGAGCACACTCATACCTGTTATTTTCTGTATTTATTATTTCTATTATTTTTATTGTAGGAAATCTGCCTTTAGGAGCTATATGCGAAGTCTGTGAAGAGGAATGTGGAGCAGAACCTGGTTTGGTTGATTTTCAGTGCTGCTGGTGTCAGCGAACAGTACACACAGGTTGCCTTAAAATGCTTGCAGACGTAAGTAGTGTGTTACATAAATTTCTGCTAACTAGATTATTATAAAACTTATTTTACTAGCAGAGATAAGTTATGAAACGCTCTTGGAGGGTAATATTGACTACGAAGATGTATACTCAAGGGACTGTTGGCTAGTTGTATGTATTACTTAAATCAGTTCGGGACTGTAGTTGGAAAAGGCTGGTAATGAAGGAATAAGTTTTTTTAATAGGAAGTTCTATTTATCATCGCCAGTGTCATGGGAAATTTTACATGTGGTAGTGTTTGGCTGTTGTGTAAAGCCATAGAAGATTGTGACACCGATTGGTTTTCACAGATACCAATTAAGTGCCAGCTACGAGTACTTACAGCGTAGTTATTAATTGTAGCTGCTGAACTTCTAACATTTCCTACCTCAAGCTACAGTTACTTTCCTCATTTACCAGAGCAATGCGGCCATTAAATTGTTTTTCTCAAAAAATATTTGTTGTTTATTATAATAATCTAAAAAGCTAGTAAACACCTTAAATGTAAACACGGTATTTCTGCTATGTTAGCGGCACTGTTACCATCTAGAATTTTCTAATAGTTCTACCTGGACACGATTTCAAACTCTCATTTCAATGTCAGTATTCGGGAAAACCTCGTATAGTTGCCGAAGAATATACAAATTAAGAAAATGCACGAGCATATTTTCGAACATAGATTCAGGTCCTTCTTCAGTTAAAGGTGCAAGGACATGGGAATTGGAAAGGTTAAAAGCCTTGTCTACAAATATAATAAGTTCACTAAGCCAACTGTTTGAACACCTAACTAATCAGTTCGCTGGGTGGTGATGTGTGTCAATCCTAAGCAGAAGGAAACTGGTTAAAAAGTTAACCAAAGTGTGTAGAGCTAAATCTGTTAAATTTTTTACCAAAATATTGTTTTGTTTAATTTAGCTTCCAATCCCATCACAAGAAAAGGTAAAAAGTTTAAACAGGCTTAACACATTTTGGTTAACTTTTTAACCAGTCTTTTTCTGTTTACGATTGACACACCATCACCCAGAAAATTGAAATCTTTTTAGGTGTTTAACTGCTGCTTAGTGAACTTAATATACCTAGGTATTTGTAGACAAGATTTTTCCACTGCACTTTCTAATTCCCATGTTCTTGCTTCTTGTACGACTGAAGAAGGACCTGAATCTAGGTTCTAAAATATGCTCGTGCAGTTTCTTAATTTGTATATTCTTCGGCAATCATAGGAGGATTTCTCGTATACCGACATTGAAAGGTAAATTGGAAGTCATGTTATCCATGTTGTCGAGGTCTGCTAATATTTACCTCTTACTATGCGACGAAATTAAGCGGACTAAACAAAATAGCATGTTTTTTTTTTTCTTACGTGTCATAGGTGGGATTTATTCGTTTTATTTTAACATTATTTTCATTTACAAAATTCACACCATAAAGGCAAATGTAAAAGGAGGTATCTCTAAGATACAACAAAGGCCGAATGCGTGCTTTTGTAGGCAGAATGTCGTGAAAGACATAGCCGCACTCCAGAAAATTGGCCGTAACTAATAATGGAGTGCGAAAAGGAGTAAGTTACGAAAACGAAGAATGGATTGGTGTTATTTTGAGTATCAACAAATATTCTTTTTCTTCCTTGACATGAACTGTGGCATTCGCTAATCTCTTATTAACTATACTTACTTATGTTGGTACTGAAAATGTAACTTTAGATGGAAATAGCATTATACGAGTAAAGAAGATATAACGTATCGACAGTAGTGTTTGTATTGACAATGATAATAATTTATCGACTTACTAAATGTTGCTTAGTAAATACTTAGTATAAATTGAATTGTGTTTTGCACATTGTGTGAAAACATATTTCTCTAAACGAATGTCCAAATTTGTTACGTCAATTCGTAAATGTTTTAATTGTAACAAATTACAGTTTTCTTACGCGGAGAAGGAAACAATTAAGCACAATACATACATGTTTATGCTTTCAGTACAGTTAAAAGATGTTCCTTCGTACATATGCACTTCCTTTATCTTTATCCTTGAAATTATGGGCTAATATTTTGATAGTATGTAAAAACTGTTTATATTCGTTATTTTCATCGTTATGTCGATATCAGAGAGTGCAGTATTGTAACAGTGTATTTTATTTTATTTTTATGTATAAAGATATGTGATTTCGGACCCTTCCGAAGCTTCACAGTGCCACCAAGTTCAGTGATATTGAAGAAGCGCAAAGCTGTCCCTGGAAGACTCACTCTTCATTCAGTGATTCCTCCAGAGTGGAGAGATTGGAGCCCTCTTATTGTACTGGGTAAGACATATTCTAGTTCGTACTAACAGAAAAAGAAACCTACGTAAATATGTTTAGATTTTAGTGTTTTGAAGGATTAAAGAGAGCGGAATAAATTTCATCGTAGAACGTCGATATATGGTGTTATAGCTTATTACAACTCCAAGAGGAATTTTTTATTCCCCCTGATATTACTTATTTTCAGATTTAGTATACGAGAGTTGGATATGAATATGCGTAAGGCATTCGGTTTCCTTGAAGACAGCCTTGTTTTCCAAGAGAAATAGTCCCTTGATAAGAAAGATTTCCAGAAAGAAATGTTGCAGTATGAGAGATGCTATCAAACGCTTGATTTTCTACAACTGCTCGGACTTTACGTTGTCGCTAACATCGTAAGTTCGAGAACTTGAGAGGCTTAATTTCAGTTCCTGTGTGTAGTGAAACTCTGTGTATATAGGAAGGCATTTCGTTGGAATTCCCTGGTGTGTCCTTTTCACATTACCAGTTTTCTATTGAAAATACTGTCGGAAACGGTCTTAGGTTGAAAATTAACAACGTAACAAATTAAAAGAAAATAAGTTTCTATGATATTGAAATTATAACTGTACTTTATATCTTTTGAGTACATTATTTTCGAAAATTGTGTTTGAACGTAAAATACTCAAAAGGAGAATTGCAAGACGTTTGAAGGTTGGCAAATTTTACACTTCTGAGTAGGCGCTCTTAATGTTTATTGTACATATTATTGTCTGTGGATAACATACAACATTTCTTGAAGATCTAAAATTCATTTGCTATCGTTGATACAGGTACAGCAAATGTGAATCATATTGAATATCATAACCCGTGCGAGTCAATATGACACCATGGCACAATATGTCACTGACATCGTCGACCAACTGATTTATTGCTAGTCATAGTACGTTAATCTGGTCAAAGTTCATCTGTTGTTGAGGCATGAAGCAGACAATGCATGAGCTTTCTATCTTTAGTGTTTTTACAGTATATAGAATCATAATATAAGTTGTTTACGGATGATATCTTCACAATTATTTTGTCCATACCTGCGCAATGTAGTGTCAGTAGCATACGTTAGTTGTAAATAGTACCAAGAATTCACGATACTTTTTTTGCCTTCTTTCTTTTTTTGGTGTCATCTGGTGAAGATATATTTAAATTTCGTGATAAGTAGTCGATTGTAAGGTAAATTTTATAATGGTTACATGCCTTTATTGCTGTATAAGCCGGTTTTTCTCTAATTAACAACATGTGAACCATCCGTAGGCAAATAATACATATTCGTTACGTTGCATTGCAGTGATGATCGATAGCTACTTTGAAGCGTGTTGAACAATGAAACGTTGTTCAAGTAATACTTCAGAATAGATTCTATAGCGCTCAGCCTCGCGTACTTGAATTGGAGTGTTTCATTTGAAATACATCGTGTGTTTTTCTTCATGATTTACAATATATCAAATCCATTGCTTACCAGCGTAACAACAATTGATTCATTGTTGTTATTTATTCTTATTTTGACTTTAGCTACTAGTCTTTCTTTCGAGTTTTAATAAATTTGTACAACAGTAGGCGTCGTTTTCTCCTCACTCCATTTAAACGCAAGCGCAGAAGTGCCTATGGTTGTAAAGTTGGAATTTTTACTGAATACTGCACAGTTCTTGGTAAAGTAGTTTTGTTTTTAAAAGAAAAAAATAATAATTGCTCTGTAGTGGGATCGGCTGATGAAATTGTTTAACGTATATATTTTATACCATGTAAGTGGCAGGCATACATGGCCTCTGACTCTGTCATTCTAGTTTTATAAATCCTGTTGTCCGTAGAGACGTCACAAGAATAGTACGACGGGCCACAGTTTCTTTGTGGAGAACGGTACGAAAGTGCGTTGAACCATCAGCAAGGGTACGACACCATACCAACTGAAGCAGCGTTTTAACTTCAATAGCATCGTCCTTTGTTTGCTGTTGCACAACTCACTCGAGTAACATATGTTCTCCTGGCAGGTGTAAATAATTGGACAGGAGAGTGACTTGGGCTTCATTAGTCAGTTTAATAGTTTTCCATTTTTTCGTAGACCACGATTTACGTAGCCCATTTCGATCACCTTAATGCTTGAGCTTTTGCGTATCTACTATTATGTTGATGATCGTGTTTATCATTCAGGCAAAGAACCTTCCGTGCACTATTTTTCAGTGTAGATACTTCATACCTTTGTCTTGTGGTGACCAACAATTACACTTCCTTGGAAATCTCTCTTTAAATCCCGTGACGATTTTTAATGTCCCGAACCAACCAGGACGTTTAGGATTTCGATAATGACATTACAAACACTTGAACTAACGCCGTTATGAAATTAGACTGTTTCGAGGTAACAGCTGATGAGTTACACGTTTTTGAGAGCCGAGATTCCAAATCCTGTGTCGTCGTATTTCTTTCGCGGTTTTTCGCTCCATGCAGGCATAAATCACGTGGAATCCGTGAAAAGGTCTGTAATCTACAGATTGGAGGTATCCAAGAATTTTTAATACATCCCAATTGAGATTTTGCGTAGGGATGTGTATTTCTCGTTATCCCAGAGAATTGTTTGGTGGCCTTTCGTATTGGCAATTGAGTGCTGAGGGTAGCGGTGAAATTACAGAATTGTAGGTGTAATTTTAAATACTTATTGTTTATATTATATTTCTAAAAATCGCAGCATTTTATTGTTTTTATTATTTGTGGTAAGAAAATTTAAACCTTGAATACATCTTTTTACAGTTTACTGTTCTGTGTGATAGACGAATGATAATGCTTATCAACCAGCGATAGAAAACTGTGTCAGGTATTTAGAATATACGAAAATCCTTTTTTTTTTTTTAAAAAAAAAAAACGTAAACACATATTTTTTAACTTTCGGGCATGTTAGAGAGCTTCTCCTTTTCACTTATACAGCGCAGCCACTTGTGAACATTTTCTTTCTTCACAAACACTGGAACGCAATCGACGCAGAGGAATTATTTCGTTTGCTAATAAAAGAGACCTGCTTTATTTTGCTTTTCAGCCCAAATTTTGTTTTATGTGTATATACAAATCTAGACCAATCTGTACTAAGCTTTGCATGACTCAAATTAGGCACTGACCTATTTCTGCCTCCAGTTTTCTTGAAAGAACAACACCAATACTTGTTATTCCCTTTTTCACAAGAACCTTGTGTTAGATAAATATTGAAATTAACACTAAAAAATTGACAACCGCCGTGACCGAGATTCGAACCCGGATCTCCCCCAGTTGCCGGCCGCGTATGCTATCCATTACACCATCACGGCACGGTCACTTCTCTGTGTATATAGAATACTCCTCAGACCTTGACATTCTTCCAGTCCTAGTAGCAAGTTATAAGTCAAAGCACTCCATATGTGTGCCATATGAGTATTCTATATACACAGAGAACTGACCGTGCCGTGGTGGTGTAATGGACAGCATACCCGGTCGACAACTGGGAGATTCGGATTCGAATCCCAGTGACGGCGGTTCTCAATTTTTTAGTGTTAATTTCAACACCAATACTTGACGTTTATCACCTTACTTTTACATCCCACAATACAAAACCGTGAAAGGAATCGCGCAGGACTGAATAAATAAATAGATAATGTACGAAAGAGTGTATATGTTTGGGAGTAAACGTAATATGATCAGTGAGATCAGATACGTAAATTGGAAAGTGACTTGTGCATTTTGGCAAAATTATTATTTTTGGTGCAGATTTTTTTTTTTTTTGTTTGTTTGTTTGTTTGTTTTTGTTTTTGTTTCGTACCTAATCCATAAACGCAGACTTCAGCCAGTTGCGTTTTCCACCATCATCATTAATCATTGTTATGATAGGTTTTGAGTTAGGAGTATGTTTGTGTTCTTGTCATTTCTTCCTCGCTAAAGTGAGTTTAGGGAAGATTCGAAATCTTGAGGTAGCTTAATTTAAAAAAAGAAAGCGTGAAAAACGTACATACCTATTGCTTTCGTAGAAGCCTACTTTTAAAAAAGTAAGAACAGAGGCGTGTGAATCGTTTTTCGAATGATGTGGGTCATTCTGAAGTTTAGTGGAGATTTGAGCTTAAAATATCTCCCTGTCGCTTTCCAAAAGTTAAATACATGGTTGTTGCTTAGCAGCCTTTTTATAATGCTCAAGTAACACAAAACTGCAAAACAGTAATTTTTTAAAAATAATGTACATTTTTGTTAGCGTCCTACGTGAACTGTTATTGTTTTAAGTGAGCTTGTTCGTTCGTCTTCTAAGCACAGGATCTACAGTTCTTTGTTAAAGTGGGTTCTTAACCACTCAGGTCAATAACTTCCACAGGATTTCAACCTAGATCCACACGCGCAAAAAGTGAGCGTACTAACAGTTTAACCAACCGTGGTGGTGACATGTGATTATGTGGAGGTGACAGAATGTAGGTGGAAATTACAAAGTGATGGGAAACCTTCCTAATATCTGCAAAATAATAAATAAATTATACCGAATAATAGGTTTGGAAAAATACTATTCACATGAAATCTTCACAATAGACTGTTAAAAATGAAACAGGTGTTTAATGTTACGTGTTTGTGCGTATTCCAAAGTTTAGTTTTAGTTTTTATTGAAGCAGATTAACCAACAGCTCCACTTAACTGTACAGTTCATGATTTATTTACATTTTGCGAGCATTTTAAGTAGAATTTTGTCATTTCCGTAATTAAATTCCACCTATTTGTTTAAAAATATTAATGGAGTTGACAATTGTGAAATTTGGAATTTGATTTTTGTTTAATTTTTATTTATGGCCTTTAGGCACCTAAGGCTCAGGCTGGGATAGGGGAGGGAAAAGGATTCGGGAAGGTATCATCCTGGCATTTGCCTGGTGAGACTGGAAAACCTCAGTCAAACTGTTCGGCCGCTGGGATCGAACCCACGACCTCTCAAATGCTACGCCAACTCGTTGTGAAATTTGGAATTACACACAAATTGATCATTTTATACAAGTCGTGGACGTACACACACAGTTGAAGATATCGTGCTAGTTTTTCATCGCCATTCTTAAATCGTCCACAGAGGAGACACTATAGCCTGATGACATTTTTTTTAAACAAATAAATACATATTTTACTTTAAGTTAAAAATAAAGTGGAATTATTAGACAAAATCCAGCCTTTTAGGAAGCCTTTTCTTACCTGTTGGTGTGCAACTAATTCTCTCAAATATTGAATACAAACTAGTGCTATATTTCACGAGTCTGGGCGCTCGCATTGTCAAACGATGGAAAAACAAATTAAAAGGAATACAAAGAATGCTTTGCTGTCCGTTGTTTCAAGCATTCTTAACCTTACTCCTATTATTACCTTCCCGTATTCCTTTTAGTTTTCCCATCGTTTGACAATGTGAGCTCCCAGACTGTAGGTACTGCAAAAGTTAAATGTTGGCTTCTATTTCATTACGAGAAATGCTAATATTTAGTCGTCATTATCCTCAACATTTCACAACTGACTCCAGTCGCATTGTTGAGAGGCGAACCCCAATGTTTAATGAGCAAGTATAGCAAGAAGGGTACGGACAGAAAACAAGGGAACGGAATTAAGATACTTTAAAACTGTAGCGCATGTTTAGATAAGAAGACTTACTTGAAAGAGATAGTGACTTTCAGCCGGAGCCAGTGTGCAAATTAGGAATAGGGACATGTGGGATACCAAATACATGTGAAATTTTCTCGAAGTCACTGGTGCAATTATTTTTACGGTATTCTCAAATTATTGAATTAAATGCCTGTAGCAGCTTCAAAGTAACCACATTTTTGCATTAAAAATTCTTTTTAGTGATGAAGTCGTCCTCTTTCGTAATTGAGAGTTCAATCATCGTAGTTCCCTGTATTGGCCCGATGCGGATTGGCACAGCGTGGTTTGAAATGTGGCGTACTCGAATAATCGGTCCAGTGTCTCTTGATGGTACTTCGACTGGTGACAGTTATTTATGTGTATACTTTTCAACTAAATTCAGTAGTTGTGCCAGTAGATTAAGGTTCTGATTCACATCTTGCTTGAATTGTCTAATCTTTATGCTTTTATACATATTATCCGTGCATATTGAAATATTCATATTGTCTTTCTTTCCACATTTTCGAAACAAATTTTAGTACAATTTTTTTCTGGTTTGTTTACAAATTTAATATTGTCTTTGAAATTGTATTTAATTGCCATTGTTCTTATTAGCCAACAGGAAGTCTGGTAATAATGATGGTGACCGCATTTTATCACACTTCCGGCGTTACTTGAATCCATCCCAAGTTATCGATTTGGCTGATCGTCCGCCCGAAGCTGCTTTGGAATGGTGCACGTTGCTGGCAAACGTCAAGGCCAAAGTACTTGTTGCAGGTGGAGATGGAACAGTCGGCTGGGTTTTAAACAGTATAGACAAGTTAAATTTGAAGGTTTGTTTACAATACATTTCATTATTTCCTTTAAATTGATGTACATGTATAAAGGTAAGCAAGAAAGTTCTGTCGCTTTTTCACCCACCACCTTCGAACATCGATATGTCACCTAAGACGTACCTGGAAGATCAAAAATAGTCCCCATCAGCATCGACGACCTTCTGCCAACGTTCTGGAAGGCCATGGATTCCATCGCGGTAGAACTTGGTGGGCCGTGAAGCGAAGAAGGTATGAAGTGCATTTTGCACCTCTACTAGGGATTTGAACTTGCGTCCTCTAAGGTGATTGTGCAAGGAATGGAACAGGTGAAAATCGGACGGTACAATGTCCGGGGAGTATGGCGGATGCAATAGTGTTCCCATCCAAGGCGTAGAATGGTGTCCCAGGTCATCCTAGCCACGTGGGGCTTAGCGTTGTCCTGTAACAGGAGGACCCCTTTGCGATTCAGAAGTGAGTTTTGAATTTTTCTTGAACACGGTTCAACTGCTGACAGTACACAGTTGCATTGATGCTCTGACCAGCTGGTAGCAGTTCCCGATACATGATGCCGCGAGCAGTCCACCAAATACACAGGAGGACCTTCTTCTGGTGCAGTGCTTGTTTCGGCTGTTTTGAAACCGGTTCATGGGATGCTAACCAATGGAGCTTCGTCCAGAAATGGCTCCTCCCTCAGACGAGACAGCAAAGAAACACAGGTGTCTGCTCGCGTTGCCTTGTGGCCCGGAGTCAAATCATGTGGGACCCATCGACCCAACTTGTAGTGCTTCCCAAGTTGATGGAGGTGCTGCCGAATGGTTTCTCCACTCACACTGAATTGTAGTCCCAGTTCCTCACATGTCTGGCCACTGTTCGCCTCAATTGCTGCCTGAAGATCTTCATTTGGTACCTGTGTTGGTCTTCCTGCACGTGGTGCGTCCTCGAGTGTTTCGTTATCGTCCTTAAACTTGGTAAACCACCGCTGCACTGTCCGCGTAGTCACGATACCCTCACCAAAGGCCTGGCATATCTTCCGCCCCGCTGCAGCTGCGTTTGACCCCAGTTTGAACTCGTACAGCATACACGCCCTTATGACGCTCTGTGGAGGTCCCATGTTCACTCTGTCCATCCGCACGTTCACGATGTAACTGAACTGCCACAACCAGGTAGTATGTTGGCTATACCCACACCAACAACTGACCTTCGCCTGATCTCCATTCGTATTCAACTCACGGTGTGAGGGCCAATTGAACACAGACCTCCAAAAAAAGCGACAAAACTTTCTTGGTTCCCTTTATAATTAAACAATCGCTGTAATCAAAGTAAAGAAACTCTTCCAATGGATTTCGTTGTTCTCTAAATCAAAGCAAGAGTTACTAAAATATTCCAACTGGGAAGAAAATTATCGTTATTGCAAAATAACATTGGGTTAAATGATAGCTGATCAACGTGCCATATGCTCTTATGACAGGAAATCTTTGGCAAGCGGTCGAATCCTGTAAAAATTCCTGACATTATACCAATCAATAGTACTAGTCTTATATCTTTTGGGGAACCTTTTTCCATTCTCAAAACATGATGTGCCACATTTCAATTCTTCTGATTTGACCAAGTTACAAATACGAGGGAAAATCAAAAAGTAATTGAGTAACTTTTCTAAAGTGAAACGGAAATGTATTCACAAAAACTAAATATACATTTTGAAGATATGAACATTACTTTACTATTCCACGTAGCATCCATTCACGTTGATACATTTGTTCCACCGTGAAACAAATTTTTCGATGCCCATGCGGTTGAAATCGTTTGACTGAGCGCGTAACCAACAACGCACCACTGTCACAACTTCCTTATCGCTGCTGAAGTGTCTGCCGGCAAGGTGTTCCTTCAGTGGGCAGAAAAGGTGAAAATCTAATGGGGGAAGATCTGAACTATATGCTTGAGAACTTCCCAATGGCAGAAATTATTTTTTTTTCATCTCAAGTGTAGCTGCCATTTTGAAAGAACTGCCTTCTCGTGGAAAAGTAGCGAAATACATTTACTTCAAAATGTATGTTTCAATTTTTGTGAATACATTTCTGTTTTACTGTAGAAAATTTACTCATTACTTTTTGATTTGCCCTATTAGTTCTAGTTTTTTCCTCCTCACCTTTAAACATATCGTTTCAACTTGAGATAGGTTGCTTGAACACAGGTTTCCTCTTAACAATATTATGTGGAAAATTGTGAGGCGTTTTCATATCCAAACGTTGCCTTTTCAGACTTCCATAACCCAAGTGTTGTTCTGACAGTTTGTAAAGAATACTCTTAGGTGTTTCCATGCGTTCATGATGTTCATTAAGCTTCAGGTTAATGGTATTTATATCCTTCTTCAGAATGTTGAGGGTCTCCTGCAGTTAAGGTTAC
Source organism: Lepisma saccharinum (assembly GCA_022664845.1). Lineage (NCBI taxonomy): Eukaryota > Metazoa > Arthropoda > Insecta > Zygentoma > Lepismatidae > Lepisma > Lepisma saccharinum. Next base: position 13,253 of record JAGDQP010028812.1, read on the forward strand.
CAACTGGAAATTGTCAAATGCAGGACAGAACTCCGAAAATATCCGAACTTTTTGAAAAAATGCCGGACACAATGAATTTGCAGCAATAAACATATTTTCTAGACACAATCACGTTTGTTACGTACGGTACCTTTTTATCTAATGGTGAACGTTTTGGGGATGTTAAAGACAAAAATATTACTTACCGATGGGCTACTTCTTACCAACTTTTTGTGCTTTCGCGAAATGAGACAAAAATAATCGAGTGTGATATATCGACAGTATTGTTTAATAAATAGTGACAAATTATCGCTCGTAACCATAAAGTTTACCGTAAATAACACAAACTATACAAATTTAGGTGTAGTAATGTCTTGCTAATTTTATTTTTAGAATGCCGGACTTCTCTCAGAAAAAGACAAATGCCGGCCTGACATTTCAAAAAAGGTTAAAAAGCCGGACATGTCCGGCAAGATCTGAACGGTTGGTAACCCTACCTGCAGTAGCCTACGATCTTCCTCTCTCTTCCGTTTCTCTCCTTGCAATAAACTAAATATGTTCCTTAAAGTGAGAATTGTTTTTTCTTCTTTATGCACACTCTTGAATAGTCACTCAGCTCAAACGACAATTCCACGTAATCAATTAACATATACCACGACTTTATTTACTAGATGATATCTTCTTTCGTAGGTAAAGCCTCACGCTGTGGCGCCAATTATATAAGGGTTTGTTGCTGTATTATATTAACGTATTAAATATAATATGTTAATATATTATCAGGGTAATTAGAAAGAGTACACCTTTAGTATCAATAATTTTGTACTGCTTGAATGAAACGAAGTATCTACGAGGGGATACCCAAAAGAAACCGGAATCATTCTCTGGTGGTCGTATCCGTTGTAGTACATGCTTCCGCCGCTAGCTGCCCTTGCTGGGATCCTTTTGCATCAGTCTACCGACCAGCGTTGTCGAATGAAGTCGTGGTGCCACGTAATAAATATTTTTGGTACTGCGGCGATGAACTTGCGAGTTTCTTAAGCCATAGAGTTAGTTAGTATAACTCTGTACAGTGATTTCACTTGCGCAGTTATGTATCTTTTTGTTCTTCTGAAGTAACTCTTAATAATTATATTCACAAGTATACAAGATCAGTACAACGTATTTCTATCAGGTGTCCTCCATGGATGAGTCGGTAGACTAATCGCGGATGACTAATCGCATTTGTAATCAAGAGGTCCCGGGTTCGAGTCCAGGTGGAGGACAATTTCTCTTAAGTGGAAACCGAGTAGTAGTTCGGATTCCACTTTAAGCTGTAGTTGTAGGTCCCGTCCTTCATAACCCCGCTGCTGCATAAGGACATTAAGGAGAAACAAACTTATTCCTATCAATATGTAATATAAATAAATAAAGCAAAATATTTAAACAAAAAAAAAAAACTGTTTAAACTAAAAAAAAAAATTGTTTTTATTTTGTTAAAAAAAACGTTTTTTGCTAACCTTGATGAAATCTAACGTTATGTCTTATCTGAATGATCATGGCCGCTCCTAGTTTATTCGAAACAACAGTATAAGTGTTTGAAATTGAGTAACTGTACAGTTACTACTGTACAGTTTTAGTTGTCAGTAATGCAATTAACATATTTGTATTTTTTCTTTCTTTGTGTCACAGAATGCTCCTCCAGTTTCTATTCTGCCTTTAGGCACTGGTAATGATCTATCACGTGTGATGGGTTGGGGAAGTGAACACACCGGTGAGGTGGATCCAATGAACATTTTAGATAAACTCAGGAAAGCAGTTGAAGTGTCCTTGGACCGGTAAGTTGTTGGAAATATACAATACTTAAGAATTCACCTATTAACATATAGCTCCCTTGCGCAACCCTTAACATTGTTTTCTTTTTAGACCGTTGCCTTTTTCATGCAGTGGCCAATAAATCAATACATGGCCTAGAATCAAATTGTTTGAGCCAGCATGAGTATTGCTTAGTAAATTAGTTCATCTCAGAATTCGTTCAAAAAGGTCATGTTCATGTTTAATCCGATGGAACGCTACTAAGTCTTCATAGTTTATAAAGAACATAATGTTCATAGATGGGAATAATGAGTTAACTGGGTATATATAATGGTTTCCGTTCTTGAGTTAGCTTTATGATTTTTGTTTAGACCTCAAAAGAACTTACGTATGCCTAATTAGTTTTGCACGACTGTTGATAGTTGTAAAAGAGTAATAAGTTTGGAAATATCAGTTCCCTCTCAACTATAGTATGTCACAAAACCTATTTCTAGTTAAAAAAAAAATCCATATATTTATTCATCACATTATTGCACAGTACACGTTAATTTGACAAAGATGAACATAAAATGAAGTTAATATCCACGCACATGTTGACCAACAGGTTTACAATATTCAGTACAGTATTCCCTGTCACACACATGTTGATCAACATGTATACAATTTTCAGTTATATCCCATTTGAGTGTGGCTCAATATCTTGTGACTTGGCAACAGTGGAAAGGTAAATCTCGAAACAGGTTGAGGTAACAAACACGTTACAAAATACGTTTTTCTTCTTTTCACACACTGGTACTCTGTTTCCACTTTATTTACATTCTAAAATTACACAAAAGCACTATTTACATGATAAATTGCAATTGCACATCAGGTAGAGGGCGAAAAGCACTTCTGCAGAAGTGACTGCTCTCGGTTAAGAGCACGATTACAGTTAATATTTAAGTTACAAATTTTTTTTTAATTTTTTTTTTTTTCGTGCGTTAATATATCTCTTTTTATACTAAAATGTAGTTCATAGTTAAAAGAAAAGAAAATGTCACTGAAAAGAGAAGTTTGTCGTTAATTTTGGAATCATGGAATGTTTGCTGATAATACATTTTAAAAGTATAAATGTCGAGAGTTACAAGATTGAATTTACTATAGTAATATTTTTTGAAGACATCAACTTGTAAGTATCCATAATTATTATGGTATTGTCTCGTTGCGCAGCATTGACACATCTCTGAATGAGTTTATTTCTTATATAGTGGTTTTCAGGTCTTGTGCCTTTTTAAAGTGTTATTTTTATTTGATCGTCTCCTTCGCGGAAGGAGTTAACAAATGTCGATATTGACGCCTTTGTTCTTCGGACCATATTTGGCGAAATTTCAGTAACGTTCTTTGGAGCTTCGGAGAATATGTATATTTTATTCATAACTATTCTAGAGAAAAGGAAGTAGTTTGTCGTCTCTGAACGATGTTTCTTTTAGTACTTACACGACATCCTCTGGAAAATGTACATGAAAAAGTAATGCGAAGGGCATGTAGAGTCAGGCAATTTCTATATCTCATTTGTCAAAATTGGTCGCTTAGAGCTCTGTGTAAGTTTTTGCAACAGATTTGACTCTATATACTTACAGAAAATGTATATGAAATAAACTATGTTTGTAGAAGGTAAACGAGCTAAGAGGAACGTATTTCTGTCATTGTATTTCAAAATTCCAACAAATGTTTCCAGAATCAGAAGAAAAAAAAAGATGGTAAAAAAGGTAGAAAAATGAATGGTACTTGCATTATAGAATACCAAGACAAGCGTACAAGAACTTCATAAACACAATAGAAAAGAGGCAACGTTTCACAAAAGCGTTTTCACATGGTAGGAGTGGAAAAGAACAGAGCGGACTGGTACGGAACTCCGGCTTAGACGCCATTTTGCCAACATGTTGCCGCTTTTCTATTGAGTTTGTGAAGTTCCTGTCTCAGCATTCTACTTTGTAAGTATCCTTTTTTCTACCTTTTTACCTACTCCTGTAAAATATATATAGAAGAAGTTCGGATAAGTAATATAATAGGTGAAAGTTGAAGAAAGAGGAAAGAAATTGTACTTCCGTAGTATCTTGACTAAGATCACGTGCACAGGTACACACTTAACACTGTACACTATAAAGTAACTTAAAATTTTCTGCCTCTGCCATCCTCAGTTGTAGAGAAGGAAAAGGTTCACTGAACACACGTACACAATTGGGGGAAATATAAAAACAAAATGGCGGACGTCAACATCAAAAACAATTTGACGACGTTCTGCACGTGCGCAAGTACTGATGGGAAACGTACCTATTAAATGCGGAGATGGTACATATTAAATAGGCTCTGGCCGACTATTTGCCGCATACTCTCCACCCAAATCCGGTCAAAGCCTGAAATGCCTGAAGGCCATAAATATGGCAGAAAAATTAGAACGTAGAACAAATTTCAATCCGATATTTTCCATGAGTGTGAGTACATAGATATATGTAAGCAAATTTTGAGCTTTATATGTAATGTTTATTCTTTTTGAATTTGATTTGTATGTATGATTCAGCTTGTGTACTCGTAATTGCTTGAGAGATCGAACCGCAAATGTGTAAATATATTTATGTAAGAGAGAATAAGTTAGCTGTAATTCTTTATACCATTTGATAATACACATGTACCAGCTCTACTTGCCTCAAGGTTATAGGAAACTGCTGGGAAAAGAAATATTATGCGATTTCTGATTGGTATGTAGAATTACACACGAAAGTGTATTAAGGTACTTTTATCAGGTATAATTTTCCTTGTTCTTAACTGAAACTCATCTGCTAATATCATTTACTTATATAGGTGGTGCATCCAAGTAAAACCCCATCGTCATCTTGGAATTCGTTTACCAGCTAGATCCTTATATATGTATAATTATATTGGTATTGGGGTTGATGCTCAGGTTACGTTGAATTTTCACCGAACTAGGGAATCTCCTTTTTATATATTTAGCAGCAGGCTTATTAACAAGGTACGTGTTAGTGTAACTTTTGTAATAGTTATGTTATTAATGGTAATGCTCCACTCAGGAAATTTTTTTTACTCTGTTTACAATTATCGTAATGTAGAGTGACAAAAGAAGTGTCTTTTCAGAAGATAAGCATTGTTATTGAATGTTAATTCATTCACTCAGTGAACTTGTATATAGAAACGGGGTTGAAAGATGCATAGCAAATCGCTTACCTTGTAAACCAACCAATACCTGATTGTTCGTACTATTGACACTTCCGAACTTTCGGATTCTGGTCAGATCCATTCTCCAGGAATTAAGACAACGTTTTGGAATTAATAACAAGTAATAAGGAAATAATAAAAAAGCAAAACTTAACTGCGTATTTTTTAGCACCGTCCGTCTGACTGAGATACTGAAAGTCTAGTGGCGTGGAAACAGTATTACCAGATTGCAAAGATGGAAGGCTACCACTATTTTAACTGTTGTTTGTATTTTCTCTAAGATTAAATGCTTTGGAACCGAAACTCCCTCGTTTTAATTCTTTAAGAAGGCTTCGACGTGAGTTCGAGAGTTTGGAAGGGTTGATTATACGAAAATAGAGGTCGTGAGTGGGCGATATGATTCTCTGTATTCACAGAAGTTGGTCATACCTTGATAATTCAGTTGAAGAGCAACCACTCGGAAAGCGAGAGATCCAGATTCGATTTCGTGGTAGGTAGTGAAGCGTTCAATTTTTCTTGGTATCTTTCAATTAGATATTCAACTTCACTTTCTCAGAGTCTAACATTTTATTTAATAAACTTTTTAATTACTGAGTTTCAGTACTTAAAATACATTTCTAGTATATCAATATATAGTCAGTCATTTAACGGTTAGCGAAGCTTATGATATTATCGGAAATGAATGCACGTCTGATTTTTAGGAAAATTTTTATCTTCTGAAAAGGTTGAGAAGGAAAAGAAGTGTGCTAAAATAAGTAAGTATCTAGGTATTATTTATCTCTTACTTCTCTTAAGATTATTCTGATAAGAAAAATATTTGTCTTTATCAAGTGTGTGTTTAGATATGTGTAGAAGTAACACGCAGGTGTTGATACGAACGTAAAGGAATAACACATTTCCAATATAATTTTAAACCTATTCCTGTACAGAACCAATTTCTGTCTATCTATTCTTTATATATTCATAAGCCGATTCGAATAACATTTACTGCGTCAGAATATTCAAAGACTTTATTCATTTCTTTTCTTTCTCTTTTCCTGTTTATTTATTTTTCTTCTTGGGTCTCCATCCACTTTCTATCACCTTCAAAAAGTACTTTTCCTTTTATATTTTTTTCATTATCAGTTATATCGAAATTAAATTCTAAGATTACTTTAATTAGAGGGTGTTAAAAGATGTCGCATCATTGTGGTTTGGTGGTTAACGTCGAGGACTTCGGACCAGCAGTGGAGAGGCACGCTGGTTCAAGTTCTACTGTCAGCTTTCATGACTCAAGTTTTCCAGACATTTCTTTAGTTTCGCCAGGCAAATGCTGGAATGGTATCTAGTTTGCCCATGCCCGTTACCTTCCTAGTCCCTTTCATGAGGAGAGTGCAGTCAAGGGACGTCTTTGCCTACTTCATGAAGCGGCCGGTTGATGGTTCCTGGCTTAAAATTGTTTCCAGTCAGTGTTATTAAAAGAATTGAAATTAGGTTCAGGTGGAAGAAAACTGATAAATAAGGGCAGTTATACTCATATTGAAATATTTATTCATTTCTTGGAGAATTGTAGTGTAGTGATGTAAGTGCTTTGTCTTGGTATGATTTAAAGGCACTGAACAATCCACATTCTATTACTGATCCCATGTTGACCTTCTTTGAATTGTATTTCCTAATAGATCATCATGTAAATGAGATATAAGAGAATATCATGCATTTTGGTCGGCAGTTCGTAATACCGGCTAAAAATAACAATGATGTGACATGTAAAAGTAATTTCCTGTATTGTTGATTTATCCACAGTTATTGTATCTGACGTATGGAACCCGTGAAGTGGTTGAAAGGGGTTGTCGTGATTTGGACAAACGTGTTGAATTGTATCTGGATGACAAGAAAATCGAGCTGCCTTCCATAGAGTCTATAGTGGTGTTAAATATTCCGTCGTGGGGTGCAGGTGTACATTTATGGAATATGGGAGGAGGTATGTGTATTTCTGTAGAATTTAAGAATCTTAACTTCGTGGCTTTGAAAAGTAGAAATATCTATGTTTTGCATTTACTGCATTTTATGTAAATAAAGTTATATATTGCAATATCAGTACTATAGTTATTACAAATAAAATAGTTACAGATTCTGGAACTGGTAGATTATATCTTAACGTAGCTGTCAACGCGTTTCTGCGGTTGCTTGTCAACATTGCTCACTCTGTTCATACACTGGTCAGTCTTACTGTGGAGTAACACCAATTCAATATAATTTAATTAAGAAAATGAAACCCACGTTTCATAAACAAATTCAAGAGTGACGCTTCACAAACACGTGCAGAAATATTTTAATATTTCGCCTGGTAGTTCACAAAGAAAGAGTCAGCCGTTAGGTGAACAAAAAAATCAAGGTGACAGACGGCTACTTGCTGTTTACTAAAAGTTACTCCATCTCTGTCTAAATCTCTGTATAAGGTGCTTTATGCAAAATGTTGTCCTCTTATCACTTTTTTTTGGTAAATTCAAACTTAAAATTTGAATAATATTTAATAGTTGTTTTTGTTTTCTTCATATAGGTGGTGAAGATGTTCCTCCTCAGAGCTATAACGATGGTAAACTTGAAGTGTTATGCCTTTACTCATCATTCCACATGGCACAGCTGCAAGTAGGTCTCTCCGAACCATATAGAGTTGGGCAGGCCACATCAGTTAGGGTGAGTCACGCAACTTCTGCAAGATTATTATAATTATTACAATAAGTAAACACTTTGCCTTGGGAAATATTATAAAAAGTGAGCACGCTATTTTACTCAATGCAACAAGCTAGACTAGACTAAAAGTAAAAACTATCCGTAAAACTAATTTGATAAAAACTTTTGTAATAGGCAGGAGTCATCAGGAGGTTTATCTAAAGGTATATTAATACCATACAGCGTTTATATCCCTTGTGACTAGATACAAATGTAGATCCAGGGCTGTGGGTTTTTCAATTCTTATTTATTCTTTAACCTACTGGTTGTTTTTTATTCGTCGGTGACAGTCTGTCTAGTGAGTGAAGTATGGTACTTTCTTTTAACATATAGTATACAAGTACACATATAGTATGTGTATAGTATACATATAGTATAGTATATAACATATAGTATAGTTACAAGAATAGCCAAACGAGATTTTACAAAAACCAGAAACCTGTTATATACAAATCCAAACTAGTTTTCCTCCGGAGAAGGTACATGTTTAGTTAATAGCATATGAATTTGTGATTCCAGCTAATTATCGGCTTACCCATAAGTAACGTCGTATTTATGCACCGTGAGGAAAAGAACGATAACTTACGTGGAACACTACCGTTAGTCAGGAAAATAGTCTCCATCGAACCCCACAACACTCTGCTACCTGTCAACCAATTGTTGAATTTCCCACTGAAAGAAGCCACCGGTTTTGGAGGCAAAGAACTGGTTCACTATTCGTCGCACCTCATCTCATTTTGCAGTGTTTTCCCGGAAAGACGATTTTGCCGGCTGCGAAACAGCTGTGCAGGATATGGTGAAAACACCGGGTTGGGGAGTTTCTCCCAGCCGCATTTCTCGATCTTCACAGGTCGTTCTTGCCGTGTGTGAGTGCGCGTTATCGCCGTTGATGAGCACACCCTTGAAATTAACCAGAGCAGGACGTTTCTCCAACAATGAAGTCCGTAGGCGTTTCAAGCTACTGACAGTAGGCATCTGCATTGATGATCCGGTTACGTGGCAAGAGCTCAAAATGGATTCCCACGGATATCCCATCAAACACTTAATATCACTCTGCAGGAGTGGAGATCCTGTGGAAGGTAAGGTAAAATCCTATTTACGACTAACATACGAGTACATCTTCGATATAGTTTGGGACGTAATTAGGATGGGACAGATTTTTTTCAAATATTAAGCATTCTTACATCAGCTGTGTGTTTTGTCTACATGACTTGTTCAAAGGGATGATTTCCAAATGTTGCATTTCATTCACAAACGCAAAGGAAAGAAAATGTGATTTTTGCAATGCGATTGACTAGGTTACACATGGTGAATTTTGATATCTAAGGAATAGAGGGTCACATTGTAAACTGTCTGGACACGCTTCAAGAAATTGATTTAGAACATCATGTTTTAAAGCATGTGTAAAGAAAAAACTTGTTTTTATAACATACCTAGAGCAAACTCCCACTCAGATCGTTCATATCTACACTACGATTTCCCATAGTTTCACTGGTCAAATGTCGAAATGGTGATGTATATCTTTCTCCTGAAATTACACGTGTTGAGAGGTACCTCCTTTCAGACCTATGATATGTTGTACCTATAATTTATTTCGAAATGGTCATAATTTTATGCCCTGCCACAGGAAGTAAGTTTAACATTGTGCTAAGCTATCACAACGTATATCTGATCTGAGTGATAACTATGTGGCGTATTCAGTGTAGCTTCATTTATCTATGAAGTAAGAACATTTTTCTTGATACAGGGTTAGAACATTGTTTGATATAAGGTTATTACATTGTTAAGCGCTACTTAGTCATGCGTTCTGATGCAAATTTAGCTGAAAAATTTCATCCCAAATCTCCAAAGTTTAGAGTTATTGACAATCCAGGGATAGCCAAATTAATCACCCGTTTTTGGGAAACAAAATCAGTGGCGGACTGAAAGAAATCTAGAAAGCGCTTCATTTTGGCCGAAAAAATGGGGCTGAAGTTAAACGTGCATTAGAGAGTTTCAATTACCAGACTTACCACATGTAGAGGTTTACGTTTAGCGGTAGTACTATGCCTGAATGGAGTTGTATACTAAAATAATGTACTCACACAATATCAACTAAGGCAGAACAACACGAGAGCAGCGGCGACAACAGTGTTCAGGTACTTCGTAATGTGTTGTCAAACATGGTAGAAGGTGGCCATTCCAAACATATTCTGTAATGTAATGATGTGATGCTTCTTTCGTTAAGGTTGAAATTTTAGATATTCAGTGTGTCTCTTTCGTTCATTAAACCATGCAAAAATTAGCATTTACTTCTATGTGTACGATATTTGGATCACGCTTTATTAAAATATATTTATTTTGATTTTCATATTTTTCTTTTAGATCCGGTTGCTCGCAACCACTCCTGTCCAGGTTGATGGAGAGCCTTGGGAACAACATCCAGGAGACATTGAAATAAAATATCACAACAAGGCAGTGATGCTTAAGTTAGAAGGTGACTAAGGATAACGAGATAAGGATGTAATGCACAATGTAAATTGTTAAGTTGTATATTATGGTGCAGAAAGTACCGGTACCACGCTCTGATACTTGGAACAACAAAGACTTCCCCCGTGAAACCAATTTCTTTTTCTTAACCCCCTTACTTACTCTGTTTTCTCAACCTTTAAAAGAAAGTAGTAGATCGCTGCTCCAGGTTGACTCTATGACCTAAAGAGATACTATGCAATATTTAGGTTTTCAGAATATAAATAAAAAGAAATGGAAGTCTCAGTAGTTTTTCTACATTTTGGCATACATAGTAAGCGTAGTAGCAAATGAACGTGTGATGTTGATGTTAATTTCATTTCTGTTTCTTGTGCGTTCATTACATCTTAAGCTTATTCAGTCGACAATTTACTTTTTTTCTGGAAAGTTTTTTTTTTTT
>JAGDQP010028813.1:0-23855 GCA_022664845.1 Lepisma saccharinum
AGTTCCTTGGTGACAGCATGTAACAGGAACAAAGGAACTTGGCGCGAAGTGGCAAGGTTCATGATCCTCAAGCTATAAGGGTGGTGGGGATCCTAAAACCCACTACGTGCACCGCCACCAACCTTAAGGCTGTTGCCAGCTCGCGCCAAGTTCCTTTGTTCCTGTTACATGCTGTCACCAAGGAACTTGGCTCATCCGTCTCCCATTTCACACCTTTTTAGGGCTAAAGAACTTGGCTCCACTTTTTGCACCTCTGGTGTTTTTGTTCGGATACAGGGTTCTTCACAAGCCCCGCAACATAGAATAATGCCGTTATTCGTCACAATAGGAAACAATGTAAAGGGAGGAAACGTGTTAGGAATGAGCGGTTTTCACTGTGCAAGTGTGACATTGTTTAAACCAACAAAACAGTTTGCGGTGTACAGTGGCGTACAATCGCTATATGCACAACAGTTCATTGCCAGTTAACCTTTCCATGTCTTCAGAGTGCTTTTTACACGGCTTAATAGTCTAATGATTAAGTGACGTGACCGTCCAAGGTTGTGACTTGGTCAAAACCAAACGAACTTCTCTCTACAAGAGCTCATGAGTGTGGGCAACCCACCCAGTCTATTTCCCAGCCTCCCGACATGGCACTGTTTCAGTTTAACTGCGTATTGTGTGTCACATACGCGTCTAACCCAAAACACATTGGTCCAGTATATAACTTTCCACTGACATATTGATAAGTTGTTGGACGATGGTCCATCAGTACTGTGTTGATACTAACAACCTTCCATACAAACACATTTTCGTTTCCATTCCTTGCAATTTTCAAACATACTAGCATGTTGACGAAAATCTCCTTCCATCTCTTTCCACGCCAAATTTACATGCTATCTGTCACCGGATTAACGTTAGCACAAAACTAACTGTATCAATGCATTTCCAATCAAATTTCAGTCTAGACTGATATATCACATGATCCTCTTCCTATTTCAAACTTGCACACAAGTTTCAATATGGCTGCTTTCAAGATGGCGGTCATGATGGATATTCTCTGTGACGCATAGCTCTTCCTACCTAGTATTCATCAATACCCACTAGGGTGCACTTCCTTCCCCCATTTTTAATGCAATGAGATTATTGCCATCCCGCTATATGGTACACTTGCGCTCTACACTTTATTTTCTCGGGCTCCCTTCTCTTTCCCTCTTCAGTTTTCCAGCAAAAATTTTGTATATACACTTCCTTTTACTTCTTCTATCGACATAAAAAGCATCATCATATTTGGTCTCCCTGAGATATGAAATGCCCCTTGTTAGCTGGAACATCACAGTCGTTCTATCCGTGCCCACAAATTAATCTATAAAGCATTGCAAAAACTTTTATGGCCATATGTTATGGAATTGGTAAGCAATGAAGGAATATAAATTCCATTAGACGAAATAGAACAATGCCGTAAAAATTCGTCACTAAATAGAACAAGCAGTTGACAATGTTTGCTGCTATATAAAAGCAACGTGAGCTCATACCAAGATGAATCACAGGATTCGTAGAAGGTTGTGAGCAGAAGGCAAGCTATTTGGTGCAACAACTTACGAACTTTTTAGAGGAATGAATGTGCAATCAGTGCTAAATCAGTTTACCCAACTTTAAAATTCCGACAACAGTACATGAGTGTAGTAGAGATATTACTTCAGTTCATAGAGCACAAAGAAAAGGGACTTCGGAACTTCGCATCTCATCATTTACAAAGATGCTTCCTTGGTTTGCTGCCTACAACAATTACAATTATGTACGCTGGGGCACTATCTACTTAGCTGATATATATATTGTTACCGAAGGCTGATCCATATGTATTTGAACACTTTTGTACTAGTAATGTTACATTTGAAACAACACACAACACTTTCAACAAAATATCAACTAACTAGGCATGAGAACATATCAACAGTGTAAGTAATTAAAAGTTGCAGGTGGATTGTTTGGAATAAAGCTGAATGATATCGCAAGAGTAGGGTAATGTATAACACAACGAAATCTGTCGAATTGTACAGGATCTTCGGTATTGTAATGACAAATGATGTATATTGTTTATCAGAATCCTTTGAGAATGTAGATGCGGAAGAGATGGAAGGGACGTCATAAAGCTTGTAGGTATGTCCGTTTGTGGTGTTTTCACTCTAAATCAAGAAAATCTACTTTCAATCTTGTTCAGATCCGATTGATGACTACACCTCAGAAGTTTCATGAGTCTTTTAAACATCAAAGCGTTGATTTTGGAGAATATTGATGACAAATTTCAAGAAAGTAAAAACAACAAATTGTCCAAAAGAAATGTAGACCTCTTTCGTAGATTGCTGCTTACTACAGAGTCAGTTCAAAAATTAAATCTGCAATCCATTCGCGAACACGAGGTTACTGCAATTTCATTGTCTATTGCTGATTCCAATGAAGATCTTCGTATGAAATACAGCAATTCCGAACTCACTCACGTCTTGGAAACTAGGGTAGTAACATCATCTCCACCGTTTAGTGATGAGTTAACATGCACTGTCATAGATGGACAACAACTTGTGCAGGCCTTAGGAAGAATTCCAGAATGCTCTTCATTTAGGGAGTATACTAACAGGTATCCAGAACTTAAGCAGTAATTCCTTTAGAGTAGATATTATAAATTGATATTACGATCTTTTCATCAAAACGACACCCGAAATAAAAAGCAGAGCTATCCAGTTAGACGAGTAGTTACCCTTGATAATGATGTGTGAATGATAAAGAACTGGAACCAGTTCATAAATATTCCAGATAACAAAGCTAATTTTGCAGAGGTTTCACAGCGCCAAATTTTGGGGGCGCAATTATTACTAACTACTACAAGGTATAATGAGAGATTTACAATGATTGGGATGGTAGTCACGGTATTAGTGGTATCAGATACTTCGTGTTCAGAACGCTGGAATTCATGGTGGTCATGGAATGTGAGCTCCTGAGCTTTTGAGGCTTATATGGAAATATGTAATAATTATAATGAGATTAGTGTATAATGGGGAAACCCAAATTTATAATGGGACACCAGATCCAGAATGTCTTGAATCCTAAATCCGAACCTGCATCCAGATTGCAGACTGCCAAGCACCTTTCTACCTGAAATCTGATATTGCCCAACAACTGCATCGGTGACCACAATTGAATGGAAACTGCAAGGCAGTGAATTGAAGCTAGTCCTATGAACGGAAGTTCTGGTGCCATCAAACAGCGTTGAAGTCGTCGCATGCAAGTGTAGCAAATAAGCTACAGCAAAATGCAAAATGGTTTGCTAGAAGGTTACGTTGTATTAATAGAGCATGTACCTGCAGCACAGACTGTAAAAATCCGTACTCAAGTAACACAATGGATTATGATGGTTCTGATGCTGATTTTGTTTTATAATTTCTCACGGTCATTAACAGAATGAATCGACTCTTGTTTTGTGTTTTCTATTGTCAATTTATTGTCTTATTAAAAACCGGTGTTGTTTCGTATGAAAAAATAGTTCTTTGCCTTCGTATTTTTTTACACAGTATAATGTATTTTACAAAGTATTTTATTTTACATTTTTCACTTCCGTTTCCAAGAAAGAAATTAATGGCCAACATTTTGGTCGCTTCCCAGATATCTTGCTTTACATGCTAGTAGCTTCATTTTAAACCCCCTAACTTAATTTCTAGGTCTCTTTTCAGAAAACTCCGCCAGACCAATTAATTCCATTTTTGTAATATATGCAATTTTAAATCCAGCACGTATAAATTTACGGTATGAACTTACTTTGAGAGAACCGAATGAAACTTACTGAAGTTTGTGTCATCATTTTTGTCCAGCCGAAAGTGACATGTAAGTCTTGTGCCACACGTTGTTTCGTAATAATTGCATGGCATTAACTTAGAATAATGCTTCCTTTGTGGAACCCTATAGCACAAACTCCAAATCGACAATCTCCTACCACTCAAGGCAGACGTTCAACACGGAATTTACTCATCCTTGTTTTTTTCAGCCATGGTAACCTTCGACCTTCATTTCCACATCGTACCGTATACTCACATTTCATCACCAGTGATCAATAGCTTTTAAGAAATTTAGGTCAGCATTCGCATACCAACTATTCATATGTTCTGACAGGGTCCTCTTTTTATTCGGATAACAAACGCACTACAAATATTGTGACAATACGCAACATCCTCAGCCTTCCCATCAAAATCGTGTGACATGTGCTGATGTTAAATTCAGCCAGAATTTCATGTACAGTGAGACGACGGTTTTCACGAATGACTTCCCGCGCTCTTTCCACGTTATCGAAGTCAGTAGATGTTGATGACCATCCGCATCTTGCATCGTCCTCGCTGGAACATCGACACAATTTGAAACGTCTATACCCTATACTATTCGTAATATTGTATTGGACTCAAATATTTCTCACCATAGGATTCATGTAGCATAGCGAATGATCTCTGTGTAACTTTTGAGCAATTTAACACAAAATTTCATGCATATTCTCTGCACTTTCAGTTCCTTGATAGTGGGCTAACTAGTCATAGTAGCCACGCATACTCACCACACCTCCAGGCATTAGTGCTGTTAACACCAGATTTGAAATCTAGGCGGTTAATGCCGAGATACAGCGCGAGGCACCGTAACTTCCGTTCTTATCCGCTATACAAACTTTACAATATGCTTGTTTCCTGTTGATCAACCCTTGTATATGAGTGGTAATGGCACATTAGCTAAATGATAATTACATAACATTGAAATCGCGAGTAAGCTTTTGTTTGACTATTCCAGAGTGATCTACTAATTAATCCAGTGATTTGAGTACACAAAGTGCACACAGACCATGGAAAAAAAAATAAGCGGTAAATTTTAATGTGGGCAGCGGAAGTGAACATCAAGACGGAAGTTAAACTACTAATGCGACTCCTCATTCTTACGTATGTAAAATAATTACAATGAATATAATCAAAATTAGGGACATGTGCATAATGACTGAATTAAAACAGAAGCTATGAGAAAAAGTATGATTCTAGCAACAAAATAATAATAATAATAATAATAATAATAATAATAATTTTGTATTAATTTCAGTTACAGTAGATGGCAGATAAACTTCTCTGGTTTCTATTTAATTTCTGTATACTTTCTTAAATTCTACAAAGACTTCTGCATTTATTAATAATAAGTTGATGAACTGCATTCAATGGGAATTCAAGAGAGGCGTTACTGACAATTTTGTGCACAAACTGTGTACAATTTCAGAATTTCTCCAGGATATTTGCGTACCATTTGATATATATTTTCTGATACGTTTCATTCCACTTTCGACCACATTCATCCTTCATTCACGATCTTTGCATAAGTTAAATTCCAATCAACCTCTTCTCTTTCTTCTAACCATTTCGGAAAGCTTACCACGTGAATCAATCCATAAGTAGTATTCCGCCCGAACGGCGGACAGCAATCATTGATTGATTCACGTGGTAAGCTTTCCGACATGGTTAGAAAAAAGAGAAGAGGTTGATTGGAATTTAACTTATGCAAAGATCGTGAATGAAAGATATATGTGGTCAAAAGTGGAAGAGAAAGAAGACAAGTGCGAGTCATTGACAATAGTAAAAGATAAATAAAACGATAAGAGATAAAAGGAATGTATAAGATTTCGATGAATAAGGAGGGCTTATCTATACTTGAAGAACTTAACGCTTTTGGTCAACCATGCCACACTTGGCTAAACACAACAAGTCTAGTCATGTTGATGAATAAGACTAAAAGGTAAGCACAAAGACAATAAAAGTGAAACTGGCTAAATTTTTGTTTCAGGAAGATAAGAGCGTATTAATTACAAGGATGACTTCTTAAACTATTTTTTAAAAATATCAAGAGAACAAAGAAAAATCTTGTAATTAAACAGCTGTTTAAAATTGATGCACGTGGATTTTAAATAATTGCAATATTGTCAATTTGTTAGGAATATTTTCATTTTGTAATATAGTTTAAACCTAACCATTCTTGACTGCAAAGTTAGGAGAAACACATCTTTTTTTTCTACTTCCACTATGTTGGTATTCACATCTTAACTTTCTGTTATCATTCCCGACCAGAAAAGAAAAGGAGAACTGGAATAGCTTTTCTCACACCCGTAGCCCACACAGCAGTAACAGTATAGAAGTTATAGCACGAGCCATAGTAGTCGTAGTGAGCCTTTGAACAGCATCTGGTCTTGTAGAGGAATTCTCTCCAAGGATCTGTGTTAGACCTCTCGCAGCATCTGAGGTGCATTAGCTTGCCATGGCTCTCCGAGCAACCAAAATACTTAGACTCCCCGAAAACTCTCAGCTCTAGTCCCTGTACAGCCGTTAAGGGCGGCAAGAGGAACGTATATACAGGGTTTCAAGTTTCAGTTGGATTGGAACTTTCTTTTTCCCTTTTTGTCTCCATTTCTCCTGTTAACCCTTCTGGTTCTTGCGATTGTCGTCCTCTTGCCACCCGGCAAGGGTATAGGCAGGAAGACAGACAAAAATAGTGTCTGTGTATGTGTGATATAAAAACAGAGAGGGACGGGAGGAGGGACATGATACGTCTGGGAAATGGTCCTTTTTTCCTTTTATGATTCCAAGGAAATTTTATTCTCTTTTTTTCTTCTAGTCTTTTCGCCTCCAATTTTTCGGCGTCTTCTAAGTATGGGAGAACGATGAAAAGAAAGAAGACAAATAGCTCTGAAATCAATGGATTGGAACAGGTTAAGGAATTCGTGTCGGAAATTTAATAGTTAAACTAAGTGCTTTTTAGATAAAAGGGAGGAAAGTAAAAGAAATTTGTAAAGGTTTGTTTGTGTTTGCGTGTATTAGAGATGGCCAAATTCGGATAAAAATGTATCCTGATACTGGCTATCTATTCATCCGGATTTACGATATTCGGCTAAGTAATCAGGAATTGGATGACATATATAACGATGACGAAGAAAATGCCAATGGCGAATAATGGATAAAATCTGGATATCTGTCATCTCAATTTTATATGCCATCCGGATATTATTTGTTAGCCATAATCTGGATATCATCCGGCAAGCGAATTTTATCCGTTATCTTGATATTAGTAACCAGCCACACGTGTTTTTATCTCTCACGTATTTTATCTCATGATCTTATCCGTATATTCTGTGCCATTTCTACGTATTCATTACTTGTATAGCACTACATTTTTTTTACCATGTGGAGAAAATTTGAACTATTTGCTTCAGCATAAATCGCTTCTTGATTGTGTCGTTAGCATTTCTACAAAGTATCAATGTCCTACGTTCATCACCGCCCATTCTGGGCCTCTGTGAGTAGGAACACTTTTTTCTGTAACTACCTGGAATGTCATCGGAATTTTATACGTCATCTGGATTTCCGTCATCCGGATTTCATATGTCATCAGGATATTGTCTACATCCGGATATTCGTCATCAGCATAATCTGACTTCGCTAAAAAAAAATACCGGATAATGTGTCATCAAATAACCGGACATTTGGCCATCCCTAGTGTGAAAAGTAGAAGAAAAAGAGAATTTGTAGAAGCATGACCGGCCAGAATGGAAATCAGGGTGATCAGTATTATTATTATGAGAGTATTAGTAGTAGTATTATTTACTAACATAGGAAATCAAAGCTGAAACGGGACATCGAATCATTCGGGTCCAGCTTTGAATCGGGTCGCCGGATCAGTGAGGTCATTCTGACCAAACCTGATGAATCGGGTTGTTCGGATATAGTTTCGGACTGGATCACCGAGTCCCCACGTTCGGGTCCGGGGGACACCAAATCACCTGATTTCAGCTCTTCCAGTAATACGTCAGTATGCATTCACACTGCAGATTACAACTTTGAGTTGTATCAGTAACGTTGTTCTCAAAACTTCTGCTGTTCAAAACATACCTTAATTCCGAAAATTTTATTTCAAGTGATTCTCTTTTGTAAAACGTTCTTATTTATTTTTTCCCCCTGTTTTGTTCGTACCTTACGCTCTTAGACGATTTCGCTGAGGAGGAAACGTTACTGGATTTTACATCAAATTCTAAAACATTTTCCCACGAAATAATATTTTATCCAAAACAGTTTCCATATGAACGAAAACCAACATTGAAACTGAACTTCATCCACCACATAAAAGGGGTTACATTGATTTAAAGTGCGTTTGGCATGAGAAAGGGAACTACTAAAAGTTTAAGCAATGACAAAGAAATTCAATTACTAAAAATCATTTTGATAAAATGTTTAATACCAGCTGGATCGATTCCAATAAATTAGATATGACAAGAGGAAGACATTATTTTAATGATAGAACGTCCAGGCATTTGTCCTACCGGCAGGGTGTGAACCATTCATTTTCACAGCTTCTGTACGTACTACCTGTAGGACGCAATGTCCTTCTGGTAGGACGCTTGGACGTTCTATCATTTAAGTCTTCAGCTATATTAAAATTTTAAGAAAATTATTATATCCATAGTAACGAAACTTTTCGCGTATCACTTGGGAACGTAAAAGATTTAGATTATAGTTGGAATTATGATAGTCTCAAGGTTTCCTCAATATTATGACTTGTAGTTACTTTCCGTTTCCATGCTAAGGAGACGTAATTTGTAATACTCGTCGCTTCGCTTCAGATATTCCCAAAATTATTAAAAACTCGAAAGGTTCTGAATTTCACATGCTTTCTAGAAATTGAAAACAAACTAATAAGAAAATCAGATAACTCTAGAGATACCTGAAGTTTACCCCTTACTCAACACTTGTTTCTTTATAATTATTTACTTGTTATTAATTTATTTATAGAGTAGAAACCTGTTTATCTGGATCCTGTTTACCCGCACTTCCGGTTTATCCTGATTAAAAGGCATAAATTATGCATATAGAGTAGGCTTTCTTCTCCTAAATGCAGCTTTGCTTTAAATCTGCAGCAAACTCACATATTTCTTTACTAAGCCTATTTGAAGTTATACACTCTCCTAACTAAAATCGAACTTCAACCTATATCTTTTACTTTGAACTGTACTGTTATACTACAGTAAAAGTACTTAAATATGTGCAATAAATAAAGTAAAATAAAATTAATATAAACTTTTATTGATTTTTTTAATGAATGTTTTATTACCTGGGTTTTCAGTCATGCGTATTGGGTTTGTACCATTTTAGAAACAAAACAGAGTTCGTGTATTTCTTTAAGTCGCCTCCAATCGAGATTAAAACCAATATCCTTATGTCAGGCAAATTGTTGATAGTTAATTATTGTGCATAGCAATATTGGATGTAAGAAAACCCTGGTGTTAGTTGTTTCCCGGTTCGAAGTGAACCAAGATTTATGGAGGCTTTTAAACAAAAAACTACTACTTTTGTTTTATTTGAAGTTCGTAGTAGTGATAGGTTTAAAGAAAATGACAATAATATAGAAACAAAAATCTCGATTACAATGACATCCCACGTTGTTTGCTCAGAATACCTTTCTGTTTTCTGTGTCCTGTGTAAATTTTGGCGCCTCTATAAGTGAAATACTACGGTAATAACTAAGAAAGCAATATCTTATATAAATATGTTATTAGTATACTGGTTTTGTTAAGCGAGCATCGCATTTGGATGATCAATACTTCTTTGGAAATTTTGTGGCGCGATCTTTCTAAAGACACATCAAACACCTTCCTAGCACTAGTAACACATGAGTTGAAAATTGTCCCCCGCTCGTATCTCGGCACCACCCTATGATATGGATTATTTATACGGGTTTGAACTCGTCTCACCGAGATCTTTTCAATGACACCTCAGACATCTTCATAGTTCTAGTAGTTACTGCGTAGAAAATTGCTGGTGAATCCTAAAATCAGGCCACACAGCGATAACACGCTTAAAAACACACCCAGTACTTTACTTGACATATGCTGTTTTATTTAGCACTTTTTTGACCCAGGCGCTATTTTGACAGTGGCACTTTGGTGGCACACTCTGTTAAGACCGACGGTATTTTATCGCCCGCTCTGTTCTGGCCGGCGCTGTTTTTTCACGCTCTGTTCTGGCATGTAATCTCCCATAATGCCGTGTAGTATTTAATAATCATTGCGGCCCCAAATTTTTTCACTTTGGGCCAGGGTCCAGTGAGCCCATTTATAAATTCATTTCCCGCCGCACAAATTATGTATGTAGAAACAAAAATAATTCAAAGTTAAAGCATTAATATCAATTAGTTCTTGGCAACAAAAACAATTATCTTGCTTTGCTATGTTACGTGAGTTAGGAGTATAATTATGAGAAAATGTTAATGCTGTATATAAAAGCATTATCCAAACACAGCTCAAAGCTTCGTCTGGAGAGAGTAGGAACTGCACCAGCATAGTAAAACATGAAAATAATATGATTACGATGAATATAAGATCATTATGCGCGTCTGTAGTGAATGTTACTGGCCTATATGACTCATTATCATCCATCGCAAAGATCAAGTCTTGCGGACCATTGATACATACAAGTGTGCAAGACCAGATGATGGCCATCTACTGATTAAACCTTAGGAGGATTGACACTAGCTACTAGGTAGCCTGGCAATAGGGCTGAACATGGACAGTGAACATTCAATTTTGCGACTTACTCTGTTCCAGCAGCTACATATGAAAAAAAAAACCGGTGCTAATTCAATACAATCTTAACAGTGTATTGGCCCATGATGACTATCACTTTGCATTTCATTTCAACGCAGAGGGGTAGGCGTTACGGATTTACGTAAGCTCTATGCTACCGCCAATTAAAGATAAGGATGATAATATTTGTTATGACAACCTCCTTTATAGCGAAACTTATTTGCTCTCGTAGAATATAAAGAATGTCAAAGTGTTATTTCTTCTCTGGTTGTTCATCACTGTAACCAATTAGGGTACCTTCCTGTACCTGAACGGTTTACCAATTACTTGCCAGTCTTGTTAACGCTGACACAACACATACTAACAAGCAAAATCACATAAACGTTAACATATGTAGGGAAAATTAATATTCACCCTTCGAAACGCATCTCCTTCATTTTACACTCTCACACAAACATGCAGGAGGATGTGGTAAAGTATATACAACGAGGGAAGAGAAGGTAAAGCAGAAGGGATGAGAGAGCAAGCGAGAAAAAGAGAGAGAAAAAAGAGAGAATTGGGGTTGAATCTCGAAGTTTCAGGCGCTGATTCAATTCATTCTCAATTCTCCACTTCAACGCCAAACTGAATTGAAAATTTTCTCTCTCGTCAAACTTTCCAAGACCCTTCTACGCTGATAAAAGAAAAAGAATAAAATGTAGCGTAGAGGCTTCAGAATGAAAGAACAGCCATATGAGGGATGAGAGACATGCGTGTGACACCTCTCTTATGCTATTTAAAGCCATGCTGTATACCAGAATTTTCACAATGTATAAGTTCACTCATGCATATAAATTTTGTGTCTGAAAATGCTGGCTGGCGTTGACGTCGAAAGTTTTAACACTGGATATGAACATGAAGAAGATTTTTTTAAGTAACGTATGTTTATCTAACGATAACAAATAATAACACAGTGTACTAGATATTCCTAGTATCTATATCTATATACAGATCGGAGCTTAAGTAGTCAAAGTTGTTTGACTGATATATTTCTAATAGTGAAAGCAGGTTGAAATTAGTCTTCTTGAATAAGCCTGCAAATATATTTTCTGAAAAATAAATTCTTCCAGTGCGACAAGAGCTTCGAAATTTCCATTATCGGAAATTTTGTTTTATTGTTACGTGTATAAATTTGTGTGTTACTTTCTGATCGTGAAACTAAGCTTTGGGTTTACATTTAAAACTGACAAACATCTAGAATTAGCTCTGTAACTGCACTCCTTACATTGCGTGAAAACTCGTGCGCATGCGCTACCTTAATACCTTCGCTGCCACAATGCTTGTAAGTTTTGCATTCCGTCTGTGTCAACAATTTTGATGGTTTTAAAAAAGGCTTATTCCTTTTGTGTTAGTTAATTTGGTTATCAATAACACTATTCTACAAAAGTTTCTACGTATTTATCTAAATTTCTTCCTTTTTTGTTTCTTTATCATCGGTGATGTTCATGGCACATGTGTGAACATTTCTTGCTCTGTGTCATGAATATCACCGGTAATATCTTACGACATTTTGGTAATTTTTTGTACCCTTTTTAATGTAATATTTATTTCCTTTATTTTTCATAGATTTTCAATAAGTACACATGCTTATATAATTTACTTATGCTCATGATTATATAATGTACTTTCAGACAAAATATAACATAGCCGTATTAGAGTAGAAAATTTTACACAGATAATAATTGTAGTAAATTGCAAACTGAAATTTCCTCTGGATTCCGTGATCTCTATCGTCAATGAGAATCAATAAAGCACGTAGGCTAGCACAGAGGAATTTTTCACATTTGTTGCAGTACGTTGGAATAAGCTTGGCTTTCTTCTGAGCTAAAGCTCTACCACCTTTTTGGCACACTTCTCATAGCACTGTGTACACTTTCTTCTTTTCATCCTGTTATCCTTTGTTGTTTCGTTTTTTTCACTAGTTTGTGTTTTTCTTCCGGCTGACGTTGCATTACAGGAGTAGCTGGAGTGAGTCTAAGAATCTCAGATATTAGGTCTTCTCTGAATTCTGCAATGGTCTCAGTTTTCCCAGTGAACTTCTTCTGGATTATCCATGCATTCACAACTGCTGTGTTGAACAACAGGTGAAATTCTACCTTCTGGTGCCATCGAATAGACTTCCTTAACGGCGAAAAGTAACTCCTCATTTGATCCGAAACGTCAATTCCATCCTTGCCAAAATTATAATCTAATATAACCTTTGGCTTGAAAATCACCGTACCTGCCTTATTCTTCTTTCCAGTTGATGCTGTTTCCAACGTGTGTTTTGTAGACAAAAAGAGAACTTCTCTTTTGTCCTTGCATTTATCCAGAACTATACCATCGCTACGCTCTCTGCCTACAGTCTCTCCTTTCCCAATCTTCGCGTTCACCACTACTTTAGGAAGTTCTTTCCGATTTTTCCTTAGAGTTCCGACCGAATGTGTTTTATGTTCTAACAAACTGTGTGCCAATGGAACTGATGTATAGAAGTTATCTGCTACAACAGTTCTACCTTTATCCAAATAGGGTCTGCTAAGGTCCAAAACAACGCTCTCACTAGTCCGCTTTCGCCATCCGGAATTTACCCCACATACACTAAGAATTTGAAAGTGTAGCGAGAAGGATTGCAAATTTTGAACATCTTTACACCATACTTATGTCTCTTTCCAGGAATATATTGCTTGAAAAGCAGTCGACCGCGGAAATGGATCACGCTCTCATCAACCGTGATATACTCACCAGGAACGCACTCATTGACAAATCGCTGTTCCACGAGTTCTAAAATACGTCTTATTTTATCAAGTCTGCCCTGCCAATTCGCTGTTTCATTATCAGCAAAATGCACAAATCGCAGAAGCACCTGAAACCTATTTCTACTCATTGTAAACGGAGCAACGTAATTTCTGTACAAGTGCTTCTTACTCCAATAATCGGTCATTTTTAGGCATCGAACCAGTCCCATGTACATTACTAATCCCATAAATTTCACAATTTCTTCACTGTTCGTTGGATGCCACAAATTAAGTCTTCATTTTGGCTTATGTGCTCCCTTCCGAATCACTTGTTCAGCATTTCTGTTCGTTTCACGCACAATCAAATCAATAACATCCTTATCCACAAATGTTTTATACACGTCAAAAGCTGAAAGAGCACTTTTGTTGGCAGGATACCTTTCTGGATGATACACGAACTCTTCACTGCCGCCAAAAACAATGACCCTCCGAAGATGAGTTCCATCAACGTCGAACCATTCATAGTATGCATCCTGAATTACATTTGCAGTTTCATTTTCATTTACTTCTTTTGTACGAATGCTTATATCAGTTCCCAATGTACAATTTGTGGTGTCGGCCTCTGAATTGTCATCTAAGTGTGATTCACCACTTACTGAACTTGACTCATAGTGTAATTCTACGTCACTATTTTCACTGTCAGTATCGCTTAATACGTTTGATATAGTATCTTCACTTACATAAGGTAATCTTTGTTTATTTCTAAAGCCACGTCTCCCTTTAGAAAGAAAAACACCGCGTACACCACTTGTTCCCTCCATTTCTACGCGCTAAAATGTTAACAGTTGCCCAGAAGCAGAGCATAATAAAAACAAAACAAAAGAGAAGCGAATTCCGCAAATTCGAAACAATTGACGATAGATGGCAGCCACGTCGCTCGTAGTATAGATTGTTCAGGTGCCAATCTTGATAAAGGTAAAACTGTGATTGCGTGCCAAACAAAAAAGGGTGTATACATTAACGTTGCCTTTGAGTATCACCGGTGATACTCACGGCATATTAGCGATTCCGAAATGAGTATCACCGGTGATACTCATGGCAGCGAAGGTGTTAACGAATGACAGTGGTGACAGTTGAAGAGTTGATGTTTCCAAGTTTTAAATGTAAACCCTAAACGTAGTTCCATTTTGAGATAGTAACATACACAAATTTATAAACGTAACATTAACAGAAAATTTCCGATAATGAAAATTTCAAAGCTCTCGTGGCACCGGAAAGAATTTATTTTTCAGAAAGAAAAGAAAACTTTTGCAGGCTTATTCACGAAGACGAAATATAACTTATTTTCACTATTAGAAATGAGTCACAAAACTTTGACTTTTTTTCGCTCCACCCTAATACTTGTGTTCACTCCAGTCTTAGTTGTTTTAATCACGAAAAATCGGATTCTAAGTACTGACTTAAATATGTTAAGGACATAATACCCTTCAGGCTTTCCAAATCCAATAAGAATTCAATTAAAATAGCCATAGTCGAGAAAATCATATACGGCACAGTAGGGCATCGATAATCAGGAAATTGGTTATGCGGATGATCGGTTATCCGGAAAGTTCTTAGTCATAAACAATAAAACGTTATGGCCAATTTTTGTTTGGTATGAGTACAGTAAATCTTGTTTTCAGTTCTTTAACAGTGCTGTGTTATAACTTATAGCTCTGAAACTTTGTGTGCTCAGGTGCAGGGTCGGACTGAGAAACCGTCGGGGGCGCAGACCCTTGTATCATTGGGAGGGCGCACTGCTTCTAACAAACAGACCAATATTACACATGCGTATTTTACTGGCTGATCAACAGTAGTATACAATGTCCTAATACAAAAATATGCTCGGAGACTCTTTAAACACTTGAAATGTAAGTTTCAAAACCAGATAACTTTATCCTGTTACACTCACATCTGCAGCAAACAAAGTGAGGACTTTGGAGTTCAAGGGGTCTAAGTGACTTTTGCAATAAGGTTTATTTATGTCCAGAAAATGGACTTTCCACAGCGAAATGTATATAAACTGCGAGGTGAACCACGAGGCAATAATCCACTCATAGGTAGACCCACGATTAGACTGCGACGTGGTTCACCTTCGAGTTTACATAATTACTGCGGAGAGTCCATTTTTCTGGACATAAATAAACCTTATTGGAAAAGTCACTTTTAGACCCCTTGTATTCTGGGGTCCTTAATTGAGCTGTCTGAAATCAGAGTGAACTAACTACATTTTCAAGCTGTCTGCAACCACGAGTGAACTATGTATTTTTTTCTTATTTGTGAGAAATGAGCTTTTTTCGAAACAGTGATAGATAAAATCGCATGAAATGGTGAAGTGAAAATGTGGTAATCTACATTTTTAGGTAGATTTCGAAGAAAAATCCACCTATTGAGATCAGTACGATATATATATATTAACACGCTAGTGGCCATAATTTTGAAGATATTTGAACCAAATTGTTATATGTTGTTTCTAGACTTAATAGCTCGGTTAAGTTCGTTAATGAGCAAAATCGGTCACCATGTTAGATCCAAAATGGCCGCCGAATTCATTGTTGTATATAATACACAGCCTAAACCGCTGGGGCTATTGAAATCAAATTTGGCATAAAGGTACAACATCACTGTTTGATTACGAAAATGTTACCTAATGAGTTCAAAGACGTCATCTTGGATCCAAAATGGCGGAAGTAAGAAATTTATTTTCCATATCTTTGAGCTAGAGATACGAAATTTGGCACAAAGGTATATTGTCACTAGTAGTTCAAGAAAATATTACGAAATGTTGAAAAATTCGCCATCTTGGATCCAAAATGGCCGCCGAACCTATTGTTGTATAGAATACAAAGTCTAACGGCTGCAGCTAGAAATATCAAATTTGGTAATACGGTACATTATCACTTGTATGTTACTAAAATATTACAGTATCCAAAGATGCCATCTTGGATCCAAAATGGCGGACCTAAAAATCCATTTTCCACACCGTTTGAGCTAGAGATACGAAATTTGGCATACAGGTGCATTATGACGAGTTGTTTTGGGAAATATTACAACATTTAAGAAAAGTTGCCATCTTAGATCCAAAATGACCGCCCAAAATCCCATTTTGCACACCGTTTGAGCTGGAGAAATGAAATTTTACTTGAATATGTACCATCAAAAGTAGGTCACGACAATATAAGAAAACTTTCAAAAAGTCGTCAACTTGGATCCAAACTGGTTGCCCCAAAAACCCAATTTCCAAATAATTGAAGGTAGAGAAAATAAATTTTCTTTGAAGGTATATGACCAAAAGTAGGTTACAATAAATGTGGCAAACCTCCCCTTTGGGGCGCAGGCCCCCGTGGGAGGGTGCATATGGACACCATTGTGGTGTAGTGCAGCAGGGAGATTTTGGTTAAGATAAAGGAGGCACATCCTCTCAAAAAATCACTCAAGTTGGGGCGAATCCCCTAGGGGGGTCTGGGGGCAGCGCTCCCAGCGAAGCAAAGCGAGTATATATATATATATATATATATACACCTTTCACGTTGCATTAACAGAAACGCTTCAAGGTTGTCTTGACCGAGATTCGCCCTTAGCCTGGATTTGATCATTTTAAGTTTTGAAAATGCTCGTTCACAACTTACTTGTGTAAGAGGGATCGTAAGGAGGAATTTGTACACTTTAAAGAGCTCTGTGTAACATAAGGAATACATTTGATATTCATATGTAATTTTGAACGCTCAAGTGATGCAAGACTTGCAGGGTTTCTTTAATTTGATTTCCTGCTTTCTGTTCACCTGAGAACTTCATCGCGACACTACACTAGGAAAACATACATCTAGGCACAGCCCCGATTGTTCTTTAAAATCTTGGTAAGTTCCCGCATCTAATTATAAGCTGCTTTCTGTGATGTTTGTTTTTGTTGCATTCTTTTTATGAGTTCGGAAACACTGAACGTAATTATGACTTACGCTGTAAGAACAAGATCTATAAAGACTTACTCCGCACCTGGTGTACACAACAGGAACTATCAATACCCTCCTTTAATGGAGCAGTAAATTTAGAAGAAAATGTATCGATTTATTGAATACCTTATTGGTTATTTATATTGGTGTTCTCAATGTGTGATTCTTTTGATGCTGAAGAAACAGAAATATCCATGCGGTCCGGATGTGGTGAGTGAGTGGTTCATCTATTGAGAAGACATGTTCTAGTATGTCGATCTGAACGCACTATTTATGAATTCTGTTTCATTTCATAGTTATAACTGAATCTAAAAATAGAAACAATGCGTTCATTTACCTCTTTTTCTTATTCTTTAAAATGAATTCAAATTATATTTTGGCTCCATTCTCTATGCAAATCCTTCACTTTCATCTAATTAAATTTTATGCTAAAAAGGATTCCAACTTCCTTCTTTGGAATCTTGGTACATGCGTTGATGAAATTATACCGATTTGTCTCTCAGTTTCCAGATTAGAATCTCTCTTTCTCTCTCTCTCTGTCTCTCCTGTCGTTCGTACGCAAAGTAATTTCTTTTGCCCGCATTGAATTAGAAAGAGGCTGTTGGTGGAAACCACTAATCTAATCCACTTCTTGATCGGATTTTATAAATCCTTGAACTTCTTTTTCATTTTCTACTTCCCGCTTTCTCTCTCTCTCTCTCTCTCTCTCGTCACTCTACCTTATAACTTTCGCTTTAAGTTCAATTGGATAACTCTTTATAGCTTTAAAGAGATATGGAATGAATGCAAAAGTGTCTTTATAAAGATTCAATATCCGTTACCACTTCATAAGACCAAAGCTCTTTTTTTTGAAAGTATATTTACTCTTCCTTATTTTCTACACCTTTTTCTTCTATTCAAAGGTTAGAAAAAACTTTCTACATTATATTTTCTAACGGTTTCCTGCCCCAACATAAAAATGATTCATTTTTGATTTCATATTCCTCTGTCTCTCTCTTTCTCTCTCCCAATGCGTCTGTAACACATGTGAGCGCTTCAACTGAAGCAGGTAAGAAGAAACTGATTTCAGATTTGACACAATTATGTGATCATCATTTATCATTATTCAGATGTTTTTTTAAGTTTGTGACTCGTCATGTGGAGAGCAGCAAGTTATCTTCAGTTTTATTAGCATTCTTTTTTTCTTTTTTTTTTACAATTCATTATAGCGTCTCAATCAGTGTTAGTATGAACGCGTGGGGTTGGGAATGATTTCAGATTTGAATTCAGTGGTCTAGATTTTATGACGTCGTTTCAAATATGGTGACTCCGAAGTTCCTAGGACCATTTTACTTGATTATGTTTATTCGTTTTAAGATGTCAATTAAGATAAGTATAGAGATAGATAAACTTATTTATTTTTGTTATTCAACAACTTCATTCGATCTTATCCTTTTTAATCGTGTGACTCTAAAGCTGGTAGGTTTTTTATTTTAACTTGTTACATTTAAAGTATTTGGAATTTATTTAATAATGGCCTTTAGGCATTCAGGTTCAAGCTAGGGTAGGATGCTGAAAGGTAGTTGTCTAGAACCTATTTTAGGTACCATCCCGGAATTGCCTGGTATGACTGATAGAAAACCCTGGAAGAACCTAAGTCAGGATGGGTTCTATTTAATGATTTCACGCACTATATGTATGCATTTCAGTTCCAGGGATGGCGTCTGTCAATGAAAACATGACTCATTCCCTCACCTCACGGTAGTTTGGACAAAAATTCAATTCAATAATATGATAGTATACTTGGAGCATTGCACTGTATCGTATAGGCGTAACTACATGTTATGGACCGACGCAAGATAATATACCCAAGGCCGGAGTTCGATTCGGCCCATTGAGAGGCTAGGGTGAAGGGCTCCCTTGGAAGGGTCGCCCCTCTGCATTGCGGAGTTTTGCACCATAATATCAACACCACTGGTTGTATGGCACATTGTGGGCTGATCCGAGATACCAGTGGAATCATGTGCTGTGCGGAACATGACTGAGGTATACTAAAAGGCTCGTTTCGCCATTGGCCAAGAGATGGCACTAGTAGGCTTGCAAACTACGGTCTCTGAGTAGAACAACGCTTTTCTCGAATTCACTGAAATTTGCCATACAGTGTTATTCGGTGGAATGCCTCAATTCTTATTAATTCAAGCATACTAATGTAAGAAATGTACAGTATTTTAAAGTATAAACCTATCATAAAAATGCCAAATACAGAATCTCTGTTTGCCATGATTTCTGTATAATGAAGCGCCATCTGTTCAGCAAGAAGGAAGCTTGTATTTCCGAACATTGAATAAAATACCGAAACATGTCGACTTTGTCGAGGTCATTCATGGACATAACCTTTTTTTTTTTTTAAATTTATCATATCAACTTCTTGCAAGGAGTCACAGGTTGTGATCTCAACACGGATAAGTTCTGCTCTCACAGGAACAACTTTTGAATTGGAGACGAGAGATAAGTCCAGAATATGGTCTTCTCATGTGACGTGGCTACGGGGACCGTGTCCTCGACGCTACCTAACATGTTTATACTTCGATACTATTGTGAGTATGATCTAGGATAAAATGGGCGACGGTGGGTGGTGCATCAGGAGTGAGTCAGGTGGGCATTGGGTTGACGTGTGTTACATAAGGTTGTCCCACTCAGGCCTAAAATGTGACCCACTTAACTATGACCCACTGACCCACTTCGCGTATGTTCATAGCGTAGTTATTGGTTCCACCATAGGCTAATATAATCAAGTTACTTGTGTTTATTTTTTCCTAACCTCTCTCGCCATACTTTCCTTTCTTTAGACTTACACTTATGAATTCTAAATTCCATGCTGATTTCATAGTACGACAGAAATCGTAAAGAGGTCATTTTGGATGAGGAAAGCGGTTTATTAGGTTTACAAATCAATATTAATTAAATTCACTGCATAGGTAGAAATATTTTAAATTAACTTGGTCGCTGAGACCGAACACAGGACCTTCGGAGTGCGAATCCAATACTCTACCTCAGAAGCATGGCTACTCGGAATTTCCTGCTAATCATTTTAGTTCTGGTCTGACTGCAAAAATAAAAACAAAAGGCTCTCATTCGAGAGCACATTTATGTTATATTCTTGGTTTTAAATAATACCGATGCTGAAAGGATCCTGTCACACAATCCGTCGTTATGGTTTCCCCGACATGTACGCTCACAAAAATCATAAATGTTCTAAAGTATTGAATGTTAATATTTATGTTAAGGAATATTTATGTTCTAGTAGGTTAAAGGGAATATTTGTCATGAAAGCTCAAAGATGTCACAAGAGTATCTGTAAAATATAGGTTTTTCAATAGTCCTTGAAAAGAGAGAACGATATTCTATACTTTCTAGAGGTGTTGAAGCAATATAAGGAAAGCTACAAAATCTAAAAGACAGATCTGAACGCAAACGAAGAAAGGGTTTTATTAATTTAGTGCTAACAGTCCTCCAAATTTATCACAAGAGTTTGCATTAAATAACCAGAAAATTGATATTATGAATAAGAGTATGCTCAACATATTAATTGATTAAGAACATTATTAATGAGTGAGTATGAAGCCGCGCTGAAATGTAATGACGTAAGCGTGAACGTAGGTAGCGTTTGCGATTTGATATTAGTCGAACAAGCTAAAAAGAAGCTTATTTTCTGCTTCTATAATTTGATATATGCAGTGTGATGGGATAATATAAAGTTCCCTTGTATTAATATCCTGGTTGGCTTACGTTCTATGTGTTGAATATCACATGATTGAACTAGCAGATAGGACAGGAGAGATGTGGATATAGGATGCATATAATAAATCACAGCCATATTCAATCCATAACTGGATGAGGCCTCTCCCCGGAGGGAGGAGATTGGTCTACTGCTCCCACGCTGACCAGACGTGTTGGGAGAGAAGAGACTCAGCTCTCACTGTGATCGCCACTATTTGCTATTCATAGTAGCTCCCCAGTTGCCTCATGATGCTGGAAAGGCACCGTTCCAGACCCACACGCCTTGGAAAAACCCTTGGTAGCGCCGGAAATCGAGCTATATATTGCACCATCTTCTTTACTCAAATTGAAGGACCACATTTTGCTTTGAGAGTTTAACTGTGTTACAGTAAAAAAAATATTTAAAAAAAATATTTCATGCTTTCAATAAATTTATGTGCTGTTGAACGGGATACAATATAACTCACCACTACAAGAAGTGAAAATTGCTCAAACGTCGGAAATTATCGAGAGGTTGGAAGGTGTCGAGAATAAATAATTCCCGATTTAGCGGGAAGACTGGAGACCCAAGTCGGGAATTTTTGATGACTCTGGAAATTCCCAACAATCTCCTGTTCCGTACATGTTTCGATTTTCGGGAAAATTTCTCTTTCCATCCCGAACGGAAAAAAATCTTTCTCCTCTCACCCATATTTTCTGATGCAAAGTAAATGGGGAGATTATGAACCAGCGGCTAATATGTGTAGACAATTTCACGATGATGATAGGTGTTTTGTTAGAACGTGAACATTGTCTATCATCGAGTGGAAATTAATGTTCTAAAAATTAAGCTTGTTCGAGAGGCGTTCCAAACTATTTTTGTTTAATGTGTTCTCAGTGAGAATCGAAACCGGAACCTCTTGATTGCCAAGCGATGACAGGAACCACTCATTTACCTGAGAAACAGAATGAGAAGAAGAGAACGGAGGCTAAAGACGACTAAAAAAATAGAAACTTTTTTCTTATGCGTAAATAAAAAAAGCAAGAAGAATCCGATCGAGTGAGTGTTTCCCCTTTCGTGTGATAGTTCCGAAGCATTGAAGTAGAAAATGTCTCCAGGGTAAAATAAATCACTCTCGTAAGAAAAAAACGTGAATGGGTGGGTGAGAGAAAGGCGACGACGAAAGAGAAACAAAGAAGAATGGCAAAAGAAAGAAGAAAAGCAGTTCTAGGTCAAGACCTGACAAGATCTATTCTTTCGCCATACGTTCTGTTCCAAGAGATTTAAGACCGTTCTCGTCACAATGATTTAGTTACCTTTAAGCCAGATTTGAATTACAACGATTAGTATCTAAATATTTATTTTGGTCTATTCTCTAAAGAATTACGTGCTTTTGTAGTTTATGGTTCAGAAAATTTTAATAAATAAATTTTAAAGGGTAGTTGCCAGGTACCTGTAAGTATTTAAGTTTGAAGAAGATGGTCATTCCACGGGGCAACGAGAACATGTCTTTTGTACTCTGCATACGAATATTTTACCGAGTACATCGGTTTAACACTATTTTCACATGAAACTTGAAACATTTACTAGAAACGTAAACGTATTGGCAACGTCGGAGTATTGTGTATCAAGCTCACAATACAAGGGGTTCATATCTACATTAGTTATAATATTTTAAACGTTTTCTTCTTTTTCTTATTATCTGACCAAATTCCAGTCCATGGAGTCGAAATATAATCGATCCCCACTTCAAAGAGTTTTAAATTGCAGCATGAACGAAGATATATTATAAATGGAGCGCCAACTTGAATTAGTCACTTTAGTTTGAACTGACAAGTAACAGTATTTCAATTGGATACTCATTCAAGTGAATATCATTGTTTTTGGTACGCTATTTATGAATGTATGTTACTAGATAACACTCAGTGACGCTTACTACATTAACAGACAGTGAAATGACACTGATAGCTGCACGTCACTGTACTCAATCACCAGAGAACCACACTGGTACAAGTGTAGAAATGGGTAGAATCCGAAGAATGGCACACGAATACTAAAATGTAAACATACTAATGGGCAGAAAAAAGTTATGACTTGTTTCCTGCGTCATGACTAGGATGTCAAAATATGTGCGCATGCAAATTTTGGCAATCCGAGCGCAATTGTTTTTGGACATATTGATGATACAATAGTCAGATTCTTGTCTGTGGGGAGTGATCAGGGCCTAAAATTCAACAAAATCACAGCTCCACACTGGTAAAAATTTTATATAGTATAGAAAAACTAGTTTAGTCAGCATTTGTTTTGACATATAATCAGTGTTCTGTCCAGTACATCATGTTTACCTGCGACCAAAAAATTATTATTATTATTATTATGTAGGCAATTTTTGGCATTCATTAGGATTAGGATACATATTAATTGTATTGTATTAAACCATAAAATACACTAAACAAACCGGTAAGAAAAATAGTCACACTGGAAGAAAAAAGTCACTTTTTCTTATATGAGAATTTCACTGTCATTTTTCCGTGATCATCACGCTGTCTCAGTTTGTTTTCTGCCGAGGCAAATACACCGTTATACCAGGGCTGTTCCATTGACGTCCTACCAACTTCAAAACGCCTTTTCTTTCTGGCTAGCTATTTCATAACAGCAGGGGTTGGGCTAAAATCTTCCAAAGAACCTATATTTATATTAACGTGAAGGTAATTTTTGGCGGTTATTGATGTATGTTATCTCTGGTAGTACATATTTCT
>JAGDQP010028814.1:982-23855 GCA_022664845.1 Lepisma saccharinum
ATATCATCAATATAAATAACCCGCTGATGGTAGCAAGTTTAACGGTTGATTTAACAACACATTGTCTGTGTAGCTAAATGGTCAGCGTGCGAGACTCTCCTTCGTAAGGTCTCTGGATCGATTCCCCGAGCGACATTCCAATTATTTTCTACTATGAATTAGCGCAGTAAATTCTGTTCGTGATAGGAACTGGCAGAGATTTATCCCGCACAGGAAGAAAAACATAACACAGAGCTACATGGGGGCAGGGGGAGAGAGACGCAGACTGTGTGTTTATAAGCGTTCAAATGTCATTTATTTCCATGGCTTGCGCGATTTTTCTTTCCCTCTTTCCTTGTTTTCTCTTCTCTGTTCTTTCGCTCTTTCCACGTCTTCTTCCATGCTTTATCTCTGTCCCTCACTTTCTCTCTCTCTCTCTCTCTCTCTGTGGATTTGTTTGTGTGTGTGTGTTTGAACAAGACAAGGATGGGATTTCTGTCTAACTCTCTCGTTGTTCTCTACGTGATGGTGAACAAGTCAACTCTTTCTTCCTCCAAATGGAGGAATATCCTGGTATGTCATGTTTTCTCGCATAGACCCTATTTGTACTGTCATATTGGTTGTATAACTACTAGGCGTACAGTGCAACAATTCTTCTCAAGGAAAAGCTACTATTTCTTATAATTCCAACCTCCATTTACTTTAGTTCGTGACTGTACACACGACTTGCACTGTTCATACATTTAACAGTACCAAATAGTGGCTCCTTTCATTTGTATATTTCAAAATCGCGTGCTGGTGCCACATTCTCGAGGAAACATATTTGCCATGACATTCTCCAACCCTCGTATTATTGCAATTTGTTCATTGCCTTCATGATGATGTATTAGTGAGCTTGTACATTTTCCCACTGTCTGCAGAGGTACCTGGAAACTTCCGATTTGTAACTCGTCATTCTAATCACTACATTATGGAAGCATCTTCATAATGACTAATATTTTACTACTCCTTTTGTTGTGAAGTTTAGTTCTGAAGTAAAGGCATGTGTATAGGCTTTAATTCCATATTGGGATCCCTGATTAGATCTTGTGTTAGAGCTGAAGGCTGCTTCGTTTATTTTTCTCTCCCATCTTGTGTGGTAATTAACAACATTGCTGAAAAATGGTAGTGCGGTAAGAAAGTGCAGTACTTTCGGGTTTTATGTTCTACGTTGGCAAATGGTCCAGCAGCAGGGCCACCTGCTACACGCCGCAATGTGCCGTCTATTTGGGCATAGCATCTAAACCAACAATGGCCCACATGCGTCCCGTCACGTCGGCAGCCACCTTATATTCATACATTGGGAAAGTATCATTTTGTCGCTCAAATGAAGCAACCGTCCACCCACCTTCGAGTCATCTCTTTGACGGCAACCTCCACAAATCCAAACGCCGACTCACCAGCATGTGACTGCATTTTACTCTTGGGTTTAGTGAGTAACAGAAGTAAAATAAAGGAATGTTCAATATGCCTAACTTGTTATGAAGCCAGTACGAGGTGGATATGGAACTGCAGAGATTTTTCAGAAAGAAAGCAGAAGTTCACTAGAAGAACATCAGTCAGCGATCAATGACCCCAGCCAAATGAGCAGCGCTTCTTATTCAATAATCTTGGAACGGCGCTGCAAATGCTAACAGGTAAATCCGTTTACAGCAATACATGAGCATGTTAGTGATCAACTGAAAACCATTGTGATTTAGAAATGACTGGCAGATTTAATTGTGGACCGTATAACGAATGACCTTTTACAGACGCTACAGGAAACAGTAACTTAATATTGACAGGGTTCACGAGTTTGAAGATAAGATTGCCAATCGTGAAAATAAAGGAAAAAATCCGGAGAGGGAAAATGGATCAAAAGACAACTGAACTGGAGCACTACGAAAGAAGGAACTGTTGTTTCGGTGTAAAGAAGCTAACAAACGAGTCTACTGATAAGGTTGTTTACAATATTTCCAATAAAACAATGGACTAAATGCACAGATCCCACTGTTGTGGACCTCCAACTACAAGCAGTAAAACGAGGGAAAAGTATTGTTAAATTTCTGATTTACAAGACAAAACGCAAGTGTTGATGAACAAAAGGAAACTTCTGAACACAGATATATAAATAAGTGAAGACTTGTTGAAATCCTGACTCCGTCGTTTGCTAGAAGCTAAGAACAAACTTTGAGATTGTAACAGAATTTCCTGTTATTTCATATTATGGCGCAGTATATACGTTCTTTGATTGTCATTTGTTGTTCACGCCAAAAATTGTCTCGGTGTTGCTACTGCGTCGTCACTTCTGTAATTTTGATCAGCTCTCACCTCAGTTTGTAATTTAAGGTGCTTACATGCATTTTTAGCATTGGCATATTACACTCTCTACGTAACAGAAGACTATTATTTAGTTCACTTGTATTTAAAGCAATTCCTGGTAACG
Organism: Lepisma saccharinum; assembly: GCA_022664845.1. Taxonomy (NCBI): domain Eukaryota; kingdom Metazoa; phylum Arthropoda; class Insecta; order Zygentoma; family Lepismatidae; genus Lepisma; species Lepisma saccharinum. Next base: position 3,426 of record JAGDQP010028814.1, read on the forward strand.
TATGGAACTTTGTAGAATTATTTGTGCTCGAGGAAATATAATAGTTTAATCCTAATGGTAGTTGCAGTGATGGTGGTATTGGATTCGAAACGAAGGCATGCTACGCCTCCCATTTGCAATTTTTCGTGTTACTTTGTGTTAATTTTCATGTGCTGTTCTTTTCATTCGCGTTTCTTGTTTGCTTCACTTTATTTGCTCATTTTCTACACTCACTCCTTCTGTTATGCGTATAATAGACGTGCTTTGGTGTATTCAATTTTCTATGTGTGTGGCAGATGGGTTTATTACGTGTATTTTGTCAACATTTTTGCTTCAGTTTCAGCTTTTTTTTTTTTGTCAATTCCACAGATTCATGATAAGGACAACAATACTTTTTCCTTCCATGACATATAATGTAATACTTATAAAATACTCTTTCCCTTGGCCATATTCATTTGATTTCGACGCAGTCTTGCTAGTTGTTAGTTCTTTTGCAAAAAAAAAAAAAAAAAAAAAAAAAAAAACACGCTGTATAAATCACGTCTCAAAGTTTGACCCGAAATATAGATTTCCCAGAGACTCATCAATGGAGTGGTAGGATTTGCTATGTTTTGTAACTGTAAAGCAACCTTTCTTTATATGTATATATATATTAAATATGTGTCTGAACATCATGTAAGTTTCATTGACATTTTGCATGCCAAGTACCTACATTTCTTTTTAGCAATAGACATTAAGCTACATGTCTAATGATGTCAGATAGTATAATGTTCTTTTTAGCTTCATCTCTAGACACACAATCTCATACATCAACGCACCTTCATGGTTCTTAATGCATTTGTTTCTTTTGACAGTGCAAATTATAAGGACAATTTTGCAGCACGAATAAGTGCCACAGAGACTGTGTGCATGAAGAAGGTCAAAGAATCAGGAAACTTGATTAAGATGAGTATTTATTATCTAAGCAAAAATTAAAGTAGCATTGTCTTACTAAATGAAGATATTTACATTCTTTTCTTTAGTTCACAATTGTTCGAGGTGTCCTCAAATCTTGCAACGTTAATTTAACTAATTTCTCGACATCATACAATGATGAAATTTTGCATAGCGACGTAAGTCGGGTGACAAAACAATATTCCATTGTTACTTTCATATATTTCTATATATTTTAAAATCATATTTTAATATTTTTAAAAATATGGACCTCTATATTCTAAAATAATTTTTTATAGCTGCTACCATGTTGCTTTTGACTGGTTGCAGACCACTTTAGGATTTGGGTCACAAAACATTAGCTTGAGAAAAAGTATCCGAACACCGAAATAACTAGAAAAAAAGATATATTTTTATAGGTACACTTTTCTTAAATAGTTCGTACTAAAAAGCAAAAACGTATTTTATTTATGCATGACTAAAAAGAAAGGCATGGGGCGCGCCAATTCTAGAATTTATAAAGTGACTGTACATAAGAGTGCGTCACATGCTTTTCTTTTTAGTCATGTACAAACAAATTAATTTTTACTTTTTAGTACGAATTGTTTAAGAAATGTATGTCTTTAAAAAGTTTATTATTATTTTTTTAGTAATCAAACCGTTTTAATGAGAAGATTATTACTGAATTACGAAAGTCTGAAAGTGTGCAAAGTTTTACCCTCAAAAGTTGGTTCATTGTTGCAATCAGACAGAAATTTTAAAGAATCACATTGCATTATGCATCTTAGGCTAATTGATTGGAGATAGTGAAATATATCTTTACATTTCCTGGCGTAATCTTCTTATGTAAATTTTAGATTCATGCACCTTAGTGCATAAAGGTGTATCATGAACAGAGCAATTTAAAACGCATAATATGATACATAGAATACGCTTAAAATTGTTGGGTTACCTCAAATTATGTAACTAAACCTATAGAATGGTTTAAGTTAGTGTGAATTTAATTTGGCTTTTGTATTTTGTAAAATAATTATACTGCAGTATATTTAAGTGAGAAAACAAGCTTTATTGTTTTTTCTTGTTTTTTTTTTCCCATAGACGAAACTGAAATAACATATTGTTGTTTCTCATATACACTGTAGTAAGAATAGCGAATATTAATTACCTATTCGAAAACAAGTAATTGTTCTTTCGGTGTTGATATGCAAACAGCTTGCTTATTTTTTCAAAATTGCTTTCATGACCAATTTAACAATTCAAATGTTGTTAAAATTGGATCCGTTTAATAAGTGATCAACATTTATTTAATACAAAATATATTTTCATTGCATATATGTTAAAAGCTTATAAAATAAACTGCATTTTCTATCAATTTCAATCTCCTTTATGAATGAGGATTGTGTGTAGCCTAAATGCTAATGAAACATTTGGTCCCATTTGGGCCTTACCATGTCCACTTCCTCTGGGGCGGTTTCTTGAAACATGTATTGGAAATGAACAGTCTGTTGGCTTCTGAGAATTCCACTAACTTCTCTCCTATCTTGTTTCTTTTGCCAAATCCAAAGTTTTCTACTTTCGTATCACTGCTCTGCTTGGCTCCTACTTTCGCATTGAAGTCTTCCATTACAATTTTGTAATGCGATTTGATACTATATAAAATCTTCTGTATCTCCTCGTATAGGTCTTCGATTTCCTCCTCCGGATGAGAGGTTGTTGGAGCATATACTTGTATAATTTCCATACTGTATCTGTTGTTTATCTTTATTACTATCCGTGCGGTTCTATCTGAAATTCCTTCAATTTCTGTGATCCGTGACTTCAGGTCTTTATTAATTATAAAGCCAACGCCTGTCTGTTTTCCATTTTCTGTTCGTTTAAAGTAGAACGTGTGCCCCGACGGTAGTTCCAACTGTTCTTCATTCTTCCTCATCACTTTTGATAGTCCTATGATGTCCCACTTAATCCTCTTGAGTTAATTCCGCAATTCTTCTAATTTATCCTCTCCTGCAAGTGACTGGCAGTTGAGAATCGCCACGTACAGGTCCGTTCGAGTTGCCGTGTCGGCGTTCTGGCAGTTTACAGTCCAAATCCGGGCATTTTAACCCTCTGACTTCCTGCAGGACTGACCGTTGCCGTTGCCAGTTGCATTCCGTCCTCCGGGCAATGAGGTCTTCCGACGCTGTTTCCTTACTTGTACCATTATGTGTAAAGAAAGGAGGGGTGCTGACATTTGACTCGCCACGCTGTCAGCTAATGTGGGTTGGTGCAAAGTATGTATGGTTGGTGAGCAACCCATCCATGTTCGTTCGCCAAGCAGTTGCTTGGGTGCTAACAGGCCCCACGACGTGAACGTATGGATTGGACATTAGGCGTCTACCCCGGTCGGTTCCCTCCGAGGCTGTTTCCTTACTTGTACCATTATGTGTAAAGAAAGGAGGGGTGCTGACATTTGACTCGCCACGCTGTCAGCTAATGTGGGTTGGTGAGCAACCCATCCATGTTCGTTAGCCAAGCAGTTGCTTGGGTGCTAACAGGTCCCACGACGTGAACGTATGGATTGGACATTAGGCGTCTACCCCGGTCGGTTCCCTTAAGCCTTAGCAAGAGGAATTAAGGGGTCTCCTCCCAGTTAGTGGCAGAAACCTTTTGGGGCGACAGTCCCGGTTTGCTGGTCCCGTCCCGGTTTCCCGACCCATTGATGGATATATATGAGCTCCTGTGTAGCCTAGTCGGTAGCGCGCTCGACTTCAGCATCGTGAGGATAATTGGCCTCCCTTCGGGGAGAGGCCTCATCCACTAGTGGATTGAATATGGCTGTGATTTATTATATATATATATATATATATATATATATATATATATATATATATATACGGTATATATCCGCAGATCCAGGATTTGCCTAAAGGGTATATGTGCCATTTTATCTAGTGTAAACTTCGATCGTCTCATTTTATACAGTGTAAATTTAGTAATCAAAGGTGGCGATAGCCCTTTTAACCCCCTTGGATCTGCGCCTTTATATATAATATATATGAACAAATTTGTAAGTACGAAATGAACTTTACCCAATTAATCATTAACGTTAGATGTAATAAGTTATTGTAAATGGAAATATTTTTACTCTAATGAATATGAATTTATCATTGTTAGATTCGAATGGTTACCCCATAAAAAAAGAAAAATGTTTTTTTAATAAACATATGAAGGAAAATATACAAGTATCCTTGGAAATAGAAAGCTACATAAAGAACCACATTAGCTACGTAAAGCTACATAAAGAAAATTTGTAACCACAATATAGCATTTTCTTCTTAACTTAAAAAAATATGTCGTGGTTTGGAAGGGTAGTGGACCACTATGGGCCAGCTGTTTGACTTCAGCCCTTCGGAGCTTTGTGCCAGGGAGTTTTTTTAAGAACTAAAACTTTAAGCCATGTTTAAGCATTGCATTTAACCTGTCTTAGAATATACCTGTCTTAGAATATACAAACCTAATTATATATTGACCACTGGCGATGATTAAGGGGTGGGAGTGGAGAACAGTTGCCTCTCAGTTCTTACCGTCGCACTATATACTGTACTCTTAATACTAAATCTATAATGGTAAAGTTTTGCCCCCACTAGCCATCTCCCAATTTTTACACTGTAAAAAATTTCGTAGGAAAATTTACAACATTCGGTGTCAATCTGTTTGCGACCGATTTTTTACAGTGCAGCACCCACTCAATGTCACTGGACCCATAGACCTAGTTGACTTGTTAGTCTTCTTTCACTATTTCTCAGTCACATACTCAATTGGAATCTTCGTCCTTTTTTCGTTTACACAAAGTTGAAAATACCAAGTGCTGCAACTCTGGGATTAGTTTTCTTTTTTCTTTTGAAATACAAAAAAAAAATCCACATTGTGTTGGAGGGGGAGTGATACCCCCTGGCTCCGCCTCTGCGCTATTGTTCCATGGTAACTAACTTCTGCACTGAACAATTCCATCCTCTAGTGGTGTAAATCTAAAGTGGTGTTAACAGTTCGGTAACTAGCATTTGGCAAATATTCTAAAAATATTGTTTCGCATTTACCTGAAAAAAAAAGTGCTCTCTTTCTACACTCTGTTTTCATTATCAATTGCGTTTGCTTATCAATGCTCTATCGGCGAATCAAATGAAATTGCTATTGTGGCGAGCGAGGAAAGAAACAAATAGTCCTCAAAGACTCTTGAAATTGTTTTTAAGAAAAGGAGAAATATATTCCGTTATAAAAGATTATATTTAAGCGTAGAAATAATGATCTATCAGAATAAGAGTAGAAAGTAGTTTTTTTTTAGCAGGAGGCACAAGGCAGTGGCGGCGAAGGATCAAGAGGTTATAGACATCAATGAACCACTAACACACCCCAAGAATTTCATATTTTAAAAAAAAAGAACATTAAGATGGGAATTGTTCCCTTTCCCCCTTAAATGCCGCTCATGACACCAGAGATGGCGTGGGTCAAAGAATAAGTTACACACTACCCGCCGTGACCCACTACCTGCTAGGGCTTTCTTAACTCATGACCTACCTGAATTCAATCTTCAGGCGTCATTGACTGTAACCCACGACCCACCATAACTAATTTGGCCCTCTGGAAGCCCCTTTTGGCCTATGACAAATGACCTTAGGGCTCAGATATCCCATTTTCTTCTCTATCCAGGGACTACAGGTTCTAGTTAGAACGTCAGTTAAGAAAATTTATTTGACCCACGACTCCTGACCAGAGATGGAGTGGATCAGATGACGTGGGCCAAGTAAATTTCCCTAACTGAAGTTTTAAGCTAGACTCTTTGGTCTGTGGATGGAAAGAAAATGGAACTGCGAGTACACTTTTGTTATGGGCCGAAAGACACTTTCAATAGGTTGAGGGTCCAAATGGTGATAGTAGATGGTGGGTTGTGGGTCAGGCGTGGGTCACACTATATATGGTGGTTGAAGATTGAATTACGGTAGATCGTGGTTTAAGAAAGCTCTAGCAGGTCGTGGGTCATTGTAGGCTATGGGTCAACTATTCTTTGACCCACGCCATCTCTGCTTGATACAAGGTAGAGCAGTAGGGTTGCCAACCGTCCGGTATTTTACCAGACGGTTCGGTTTTTGACCTCCTTGTCCGGTACGATCTCAAAACCGGACGTTAAATGTCCGGTAATTTTTCCTCTTACTAGTTCTATTCTGTGTTCTATTCATATTACTTTTTAATTCCGTGGAAAGTAGATTTACTTGAATAAATTCCATTCCGCAACGAATTTGCTGTTCCTTCGCAGTGATGTTATCGTTTGCAAGGTGGCAGTGATGCCAATTTGGCCTATTTTTGGTTAAATCTAGCATATTTGGAGAGGCATTTAGCAATATACGAAATGCTTTTAGCCTTAAATATAGCTTATTTTATGAAACTCTTGCCATTTTTGGCCTTTTTTATTAGGCATTAAATGATTTCTAAAAATAATTTTTCTTTGAAAATAAAGTGTAAACTTTGATTTCTCAAGACAGAGGATGTTTTGCTACGCAACAAACCCTTGTTTTTTATTCTTTTTCTCTCTTCCCACCCCACAGATTTAGAACTACTCAACAATACTTGTCAACTCACATAATTTTATTGTCGCTCCCGTAACTGCCCCATTTCCTACTTTTTAATAATTTTAATTTCGCATTTTGTTGTAAGAATGAGATTATATATCTTGGAGTTTTATAATACAAATTTAATAACTTTTCGGTTCTTCAAGCCATGGAGAGTGACTTAGTTTATTAAAGGAAACAAATAGGAGATCTAATTATAAATTTTAGTTCATGACTTCAAAGGATTCACACTACCCCACTATGTTGTTTTACCACTTGGAAATGAATATTATAGGTGAATTTTAATTTCTGTAAATCTTATAACAATAATGAAGTCACGTTATTCTTCGTTCTCTGACTGCTTACGGACGAGTGTGAGTATTGGAGTGCGTAGCAGCGGAATATACTGAATAATTTAGTTATTTTTCTGATTTCAGAATTACGCCGTGTCAAGTGTCACAGAGTTACTGTTTTTTGTGAAGAAACTGAGCGCTAGACCTACTGAGAACAGTGATGAGGACGACGGGACTAAAATGCCGCCCAAGTTCCCCAAACCAAAACGAAGAAAGTACTCTTTTAGTGATGAGTGTTTGTCAATTGAAGAATACAAACCATGGTTACGACAAGTTGACAACGGAACAGTGAAGTGTGTTATATGCTTTTCAAAATTTACAGTAAAACACGATGGTGTTAACGCCGTGACACAGCACAAAAATTGAGCGAAACATAAAAGCGCAATTTCGACAACGGGACAAACGGAAGCTCTTTCGAACTTTCTGCTGAAAAATCAGCCTCATGCACAAGAGGACGAACACTTGAAAGCAGAGCTCCAGTTAACTTACCACAGTGTTCGTCATCAACATAATTACCTTTCGCAGGATTGTGGCAATAAGTTAATGAAACGATTTTTCAGTGATTCGAAAGTCGCGTAAGCAATACAGTGTAGTCGTAGAAAGCAGAAGCATTAAACTAAAATGTGTTGGCTCCATTTGCTATCAAGAACGTTATTTCAGAAGTGGGACATTCCTCATTTGCGGTAGCAACTGACGCTTCCAACAAAGGAAATCAGAAGATGTTCCCAATTAGTTTGCGATATTTTGATTAAAAAAAAGTAGGTTTCTACTGTGTTAATAGACTTTTTATCAAGATTTAGACGAAACAGCTGAAGCAATTGCAGATAAATTGGCATCGTCCCTGAAAGCAGCAGGCTTAGATCCTTCAAAAATTGTAGCGTATGGTGCGGACAACGCTTCCGTGAATTATGGCAAGCAGAAATCTGTGTACATCAATCTGAAGTAAATGCTGAAGCTTCCAAACATGATTGCAGCCCACTGCCACGCCCATATTCTCCATAATGACGCTAAACACGGTTTGAAATTACTCTCGTATGATGTAAAATCGTTTGTTATGAAAGTATTTGTCGAATTTTCGTCCAGTGCGAAACAGCTGGCTAATCTGAAGGAATTGTTTTTTACTGAGTGCGTGTACAGTACATTGCTCTGTAATGTTCCAACGAGATTTTTATCTTTGTTTCCTGCTATTAATCGTGTACTGAAAAATTCGCTAGCATTGCAGTCTTACTTTCTAAGCCAAGGAGAAGAAGAAACACAGGAACCGAGAAGACTCCTTATTTGCAAAAGTGTACCTTAATTTCGTCCACAACTTAATGTTCACCGTGTCGAAGACCATAAAACTTGCTGAAAGCGATAAACTTCAGTCAACAGAAGTGTACACTGTTTTAGATCTACTAAGGAGAGAACTGAGATCCAGGAAGGAAAACAAGTTTTTCGGTTTTGTTGTTAGCCAGCTGTTCAACGAACTGAAATCTTCGGAGCAAGCGAAGTTTGTAAAGGACGCTTTGAAAACGTATGACAGAATTATATGTTACCTAGAGTGGTTTGACTTTTCAGAAACATCTCTTTACAAAATGGCCAGCGTACTGGATTTGACCAATCCTGTTCCATTCTATGATGTTTGCAAACTGGCTGATCGATTCGGAATACTATTCGATGGAGATGAGTTGTTCTCAGAAGTAACAATACTGAACGAAGTGCGTTGTAAATTGGTTGCAACCACGAGTGGTGAATCCCAGCATTTAAGTTCAAACAAGGATGAATGTACTTCAACAAGATCTGATTTAAAGTGCACGCTCCAAATCTGTTAAATATTGTAAAACATGTGTACGCTGTACCTCCAAGTAACTGCTATGTCGAACGCGTATTCAGCGTTATGAAGAATCTTTGGAGTGACGAAAGGAATCGTTTGTCGATGAACATGGTTAAAGCAGAGCTTATAATTCGCTTTGATATTAACCAGTCGTGCGCGGAATTTGCTGAAGAGTTGAAGGCAGGAAAATTTACTGAACTTATAAAAACTGCTAAAGGTCAACAAAAGTACATTTTCAAGAACGCAGCTATCACTGCTTCATCCTCAGCTACATCTTCCTATTAAATAATGAATCCAGATCAACGAAAAGTATGTAGGCATTATGAGACAAATCCAGCGAAGCTGTTAAGACTAATTTTTCAAGTATATTTTGTGCATGCCATAATTATATTGCCAATTATATTTGCTTTTCTGTTTTAAAGTGCGATGTGTTATTGATGGTAGACTTCAAAAATTACATGTGTCCACTCAACCAAAACTGGAATAGGTAAGTTTAATAAATGCTTCAAAAGTAACTAAAGTTATTAAATTCGAACTCCGAATCGCTCAATTTTATGTGAAGTAACCACTTTACGGTTTTTCACATTTCTGACGAGCGATGATGTCACAATCTTAAAGAGTATACGTACTCCAGGAGGGTGTCCGGTATTTCCATTTTCAAAAGTTGGCAACCCTATATAGTAGCCTACTACCCACCTCCTTCTAAAGGTACCCATGTGTCTCCCCTTTGTTACTGCGAACCTGTTGAAGTGTGTGCATGGGCGATGTTTGGGTTTCTTTCCTGGGGAGGTAGACCTTCCCAGGGTTCTCCCGCGGGAAATTTTTTAAAAGTTAACATAAAACTCGTCTTTGAGCATTTTTTGGGGAATTTTTTAGCAAATTTTTATTTTTTCCTAAGAAAATTGGGAGCAATTCCCCCCTTCTCCCACCTCTTAACTCGGCCCATGAGGGTGTGGTTCGCTGTTAAAAACTAAGCTTTGTTTAACCCAATTGTTTTTAGCTAGTGATGTGACAAACATATCATAGAGAGAGAGCATTATCAGAAACACCCATTCACTACCAAGGGGCGTAATGATAGCTCCCGCGGTGCGGGAGGGGGCATCCCTTTTGGGTGTTCTCTTTCCTCTAAGGTTAATGTGCTAAGATTGGACTGGGGCCCTTATTCTGATATTGCGGGGGCCTCATATTCTGCTTTTGCGAGGGAGGGGACACGAACTTTCCACTACCCCACTGGCACGACCACTTTTTTTTTTCAGTACAGGGGGCAAAAGATGCACAAACTAAAAGTTCTTGTAACCCTTATAAAAAAATAAAGGATTATAAATGGAAAACAAAATTATCGACAACTCCATGAAAAATTAGGTGCATTGAAATGTTGTGTAACACAAAAACACTTGTGTGAGCAGAAACGGGGCTAAATTCCCACAGTTTGGGTGGGGGGCACAAGAGGGGCTTAAGATTGGATTGGGGGCCAATACAAACTGTAATAATAATACAAAATATTGCATGTCATCTACAATTTCTGAGGAACACAAGAAGGGGACCGAGGGAAAGTTTAGAGGGCACGTGCCCCCTGGCGCCGTCCCTGGTAACAGCTTATACAATTTTACAATTTCAAAAATCCAGGTGGGGCAAGGCAATGAATATCCCCCTTCCTCTTTCCCATTGCGAGCGTCCATTGATAGTATCCACTGGACTGGATACACATTTGATTGGTAGATATACAAATTGAGCTAGAACTTACTTGTTTCCATCGTTTCGGTCTGCAAATCTGTTCTTTCTTCATCTTTCTTTCTTTTAAATTTTAATAGCTCAAACAATGTTTGCTGTCGCTTCATCACCGTCTACTAAACTCTCTCAAATCAAAATAAGAAATGTTGAGAACTTGAATGAGGACTGAACATATTCCCAGCCAGTTAACTACTACCCACTGTTCCAGGAAGATTGGCAGAAGTTTATGCGCTACAATCAAAATAAGTTTACTCTAGTGGATTAAATGTGAACGACTGAGCTATTTCCTTTTTTTCGCCTCTGTATTGGTGAGAATAATAAAACATTTTAAAAATATATATGTATATTCTATTTTTTTTAACAGTAGACTATTTTTTTTCTTCATTTGGCTTCCTTGTACTTAACAATGCTATTAGAAATCAAAGAAACAGCATTCTTGACTTATGATAAAAATGAGACGGAAATAAACATTGGTTGAGAAAAAGACATTTTTTTTTCAAACGCTCTCAACTATATATATACAACTATATATATATATGTGTATAATTACTAAAGCAATTGTTTACATCAGCGTTCCTCAACCACTTTCATACCGCGACCCCCTTTTACCATGCCTTTCGGCCGGCGACCCCCAAAAGTAATTTTCTTCTTTATAATAAGCGGTTTGTTTACCATTGTATGAAATATCATAACCTCCTGAGTCCTGAAGGCTTCAACTCACTATCTCTCTCTCTCTCTCTCTGTATGTGTGTGTAACTGAGAAACAGTCCTGTAAAAATGAAAGTTTTCAAGATATTTTCTATAGCTACTCACAAAGCCCTGACGTTTTAACACAGTGAAAATAAATTTCCCAAAATTAAATTTTAATCCCCTGTTTGGGGGCTTAATTCAAAAGTGAACCTTGCTTATGGGAATCCAGAGGAAAAATTTTCCTTGTCGACTTTGATTATCACTATATTTACTCAGATGGTGATTCCTGTCAATAAATATTGTATAATCTCTCGATCTGGAGCTGCAATAATTAATAAATAAAAATCACCATCTAACTTATTCTTGGTAATTAATAAATTTAGACAAGGAAAAATGCTCCTCTGAATTAACACTGATTTTCCCATAAATTATGTTTACTTTTGAATTTGAACCCTCAAAACGGCAGTTAAAATTTAGTTTTGTAAAATTATTTTCACAGTGTTAAAACATCATGAATTTGTGAACAATTCTAGTAAATTTCATGGAAATATCCTGAAAACCTTCGTTTTTACAGAACTGTTTCTCAGTTACACAAGACGAATTACTAAAGAGTGTATATTAGAAATGCGGTATTTAGGACAAGGATGGGCACCAAACTTTTAACGTAGAAATGAAAATTGCTTGATAATGTGTATGAGGATAATTGAACCGAATATTTTGAAACTGGTTAAATCAATAGAGGTTCAGATTTTGCGCTAACCTAGTAAACTTATACAATCTTTTAATTCCTTTTGTCTTTTTTAATTTTGTGCAACGTGTGGCTTTCATTTGTTTGCTGCATTTGATAATAAATATCCTAATTATATTACCGGAAAACTATTCAACAAATTACATTATCTTTAGTAATTATAAAAGCAGGCAAAATGAAATTTCTTCTTTAAAATGTATTAGGTTTAACCTACAAAAACTTAGTTAAATGTATTTTTGTTCACCTTCCCTCGCGACCCCCTCGCAAACAACAGGCGCCCCCTTTGAGTTCGCGACCCCTACGTTGAGAAACCCTGGTTTACATGAATGAAAACATGTATAATGAAAATTCAAAGCTGTTTTAGCGCTAAATGTTGAGACTCAGAAGTAACATATAGCCTATGTTTGCCCCCTCTTGCCCCCCGCAAAATTGATGTCTGACCAGAGTTGGGAGGGAGCAATGCCCCCCATTGGTTGCGCCACTGCTTGAATCACAAAGACACATAGCATTTGTCTCTCAAACCAAACGTTGCATTCTCGTGAAAATTATATTGAATACATCGTGAAACACTCCCCTCTTTATTTCATTTTAGGGATATTGATGTACAGATACTGGAGCTAATCCCACCTAAAATACACGATTTTTAACAATTACATACCTTTGTAATGAATATTTAATGAAGGGTCACCCACAAAATGTTTGAAACTACTTTATATCAACTTTGTTTTATACATAAACATACAGGGGGTGTAGAATTTTTTTTTTTAAACACGTCATACAGGACACGTAAGTGTGGCCCGCCACTGTACACCACGTGTTGCGGTTGCCGATCGTGTTTTGTTTTCAATGTGTAATGTGGACCTTCCTCTTCCGTCAGCAGTACCCAGTTCACCTGTGAGTGTCGTGGTGTGCAAGTGGTGCGGTAAAATGGGTGACCTGACAGACTTCCAAAGAGGCATGATCGTTGGTGCCCGTCTGGTTGGAGCTTCAGTGACAACAGTGGCGACCATTGTGGGGGTATCGACAGGCACTGTGTCCAATGTCACGAGGGCATACACAATGCATGGGCAAACAACGTCTGCAAAGCACAACAGTGGTCGAAAGACAATCCTGTCCGATAGGGACAGGAGGGCATTAAAACGGATTGTAGCAGCTAAAAAGCAGACCACTGCAATGAAAATTACGTCTGAACTCAATTCCGGCCTACAGAACCCGGTTTCATCAAAAACAGTGCGACGGGAACTTCATAAAATGAAAATTCATGGCAGGGCCGCGATCGCCAAACCTCTGGTCACAGCAGTAAATGCGAAGCGGCGTATCCAGTGGTGCAAGGACCACAAGGAGTGGACGCTTGATCAGTGGAAACACGTAATGTATTCCGATGAATCGACCTACACCTTGTTTCCAACAACCGGTCGTGTTTACGTATGGAGAACACCGTCGCAGGCCTATGATCCAGACTGTCTGCGCCCAACTGTAAAGCATGGGGGTGGTTCTGTTACAGTATGGGCAGTGATATCGTGGTTTTCTGCAGGTCCCATCATAGCCCTGCATGGAATGATGAATGCTAAGGCGTATGAGGCCCTTTTGGGGGACCAGGTTCTACCCATGGCCCACACATTGTTCCCGGATGGTGATGGCATATACCAAGATGATTTGGCACCCTGTCACGCTGCAAAAACGGTGCAATCATGGTTTTTGAGGAGCATGACCAGGAGCTATCACACCTCCCCTGGGTCCCACAATCACCAGATCTGAACATCATTGAGCCATTGTGGTCTGTGTTAGAAAGGCGTGTTCGGTCTCATTACCCTCCACCATCATCCCTTAAGGAACTGGAGCATGTTTTGGAGGAAGAATGGTACAACATTCCACACACCACGATTCAGGAGCTGTATACGTCCATTCCACGTCGGATCCAAGCTGTTTTGGACTCAAAAGGAAGCCCCACACCATACTAGGTATGATTTTCACACTTTTTCAAACGTTTTAGATTTTTTTGTCCAACCCCTGTATATAGCACTATGATTTGTTTGTCATGCGATACTAATTATTGTTTTGAAACGTAGACTGAAGGAATTTTCTTGAGATTATTTGCTTAAATTTTGTTATTTTATTTAAAATTGATTGATGTATGTGAGGACATATCTATTCTAACCGTGTACAATTTGTTCAACTTTCTTTGTTGCTTCTCACTTTGAACCATCTCAGAGATAAAATGTTATTTGGTAATTTGAGTAGCAGTTATCATTAAGAGGAACTTATTTGTTAGTTGACCACTGACAGGAGATGATAAATCACCGATCGCCAATTAGTGACCGAGACTGCGATAACTAGAACTTTTTTGTTGGTAATAACCAAGGTTATCTACTTATGAAATCGTCCAAGGAGAATTCTGAGTTTTCGTACGCAGTGTTTCTGTTGTCCTTTGCAATGACCAAAAAAGAGTCTTCGCTTCGAAATAATAATTTCGCTGTGTGAATGAATGAAGGTAATCACGGGAATTGAAGAAGAGTTGCATCGCGTGACGGATGCTCATGACGTCACATAGGATAATTATTGGTTAGGAATAATAACGACAGATGATTGTCTGAACAATCACTATTGTTTAATTTTCGTCTCAAGCAACAGCTCGCTCAACATTTCACGATGCAAAATACAAGAATTACTGAATCACTATTTCTTATTATTCTGCTGTTACAATGTTCGCAGCAGGTGAGTGATTACACCTATTTAATTTTATCTATTCAAAGAGTGAATTTAACACGTATACAAGGGTAAATAATCCTCATTTTCGAAAGTTTTGTTATATTTTAATTTCAAAAATGTTTTAATGACCAATATGCTCATGATTCTACGTTGAGTCATTATCTATGGAGCACAGAGTGAGTATTATTTTCCGTAATATCCAGTTTCGCAATACACCAAAATTTTAACGTGTAGGCTGGCAATACAGTATTTCGATTTTCCGTAGCCGTTTACCTCATAATCCGTCCTTGTGGAACGCCATCTTCGTCCAAGGTCAATATAAAAGCTTAAAATAATAACTTAGTTACATGGTTGAGGAAAACTTTTGAAATCCACTGCATCACTCATTGAGTTGTTATTTTAGAATTCAATGCTATTTATTACGTATTTAACACCACTGCAACCTTATAATAATTGGGGACCACATGGAAAGAACATGCATTGTCCATTTTTGGCCAAATTGAGATATGAGTGCCATCTGTATGCTCTCTGAAGGGCCTTTTTAACAAACCATCATGCAAGAAGAGAATATTCATAGTCCGTCTATTACAACCAAATCTTTATTCTGTTCAGGACTTTTAGAATGCTCCCCAGCAAAATCAAGAAAATGGGCAAAGCATGTACTTTTTCATTGGTTTTCAATTGTTCTGCTACCGAGTGGAAATAAATTCAAAACTCATTTCAACGGCAAACTAAAATCAACCAAATTAATTCTAACAATGATTGTGAGAACAACAACAATTTAGTGTAGCCGCTAGATAACGTTGAGTATGCACTGAAAGACTAAGAGATTTTGACTTTCTGATTTTGGTAGTAGGATCCTTAGTGAGTATCAAATATAGGGTTGCCAACTCTAAATTGTCTTAAAACCAGATATTTTGATTTATTTCAGTTTGAAAACCGTGCATGTAACACTTCTTGCTTCCTCCTTGTTGAGATTTTAGTGTTCTGATGATTGCTTCTAATCAGGATATTGAACTTGCAAGTTGCAACACACACAATAATTACTCTACTGAATTCACTATTATCTCAAACGTCACTTAAGTTAACGCTACATACCAAATTCAACAATCCACATGGTGTTTATTACAATATCAGGTGTCTAGTACTCTAAGAGATTTACGAAGAATTATCCTGTGGAGGGTCTTTAAAATATAACGGTGAGAGATTTACTAAACACCCAGTCAAGTTCACTACGTAATTTCGCCAGAATTTTGTGGAGAGTTTTAAAACTGAACATTCCTGGAAAGCGTATAGTATAAGCAATAAGAAGAAAAGCAATGTTTGCATTTTCTACGAGTCCTAAGGTTGACGCCATCTTGGATTTTACAAAATGGCTGACGTAAAAACAATTTTCGTTAATATCTCAGCTTCTAAAGAACATAAAAATATAATTTTGACAGGTAAACATACATTTTCAGGGCTAAGGAATGCAATGGTATTGAAATAAATAATCTAGATTAAACTACAAAATTATGTTATTTATTTCAATGTTTTTATACAAATTTCCTGACACGAACAACATAGGGTTTAAATTTTTTATTAAGTTGTAGCAACTACAGAGTCTTTACATATCATCACAGTCATTTTCATCATCACTTTTATACTGGGTCTGTGCGTCCTCATCATTCCTATACTCACTTGTAAAGAACTGTGCATGATAACTTATTTGTTCTGCAAGAACACCTTGCGGAAGAACAGTCTATTTTGCATTGACAACTAACCATCTCAATTATTGTCTTTGGAGCTGGAAGGGCATCTGTCATGGTTAGTTTCAGCTGGCCATCCAAATCTTTGTGAGAGTCATTCTGCATGGGATCCAGCTGAGGAAAATGCAAAGCAATGTTAGCCTGCCTCCACAACCTGGTTTGGATATGGACTCTGAGGATATGTTGTATTAGAGCTCCAGGTATAGGAGGTAGCATTGTCTCTTTCTGGCATATGCTTGAAAAATAGATGCCATCGCAGTTCGATGATATTGTTGATGTAGATGCCTTTGGGGGAGTAAGCTACGAAGACGAAGCTAGCAAGACTTGACAACATAGTTGCGGTCACTTCTGCATCTGTTGAAAGCATCTGCAGAGAACTGAATCAGCTGATTACATCTGGAGTTGTTTTCATGAAAGCTTGCAACCAGGTTGCTTTGCCTATACGAGATAACCTTCCAGTGTTGTCAGCGCCAGCGCCAGTGTCAAGGCTGGCAAAGTCTTTCCTTTTTCTGGCCCTAGGGCTCTCATTATTGGCTTTATATCGATCAACCTAGAGGCCATTGAAATCGATGTATTCTTGACATCTGTATGATATTTTTATCCGTGAGTGGCTTTGGAAAGTTTGTGATGCTCTTCCTTATCAACTGTGCTGCTTCGTAGATTTTCTGCATCTTGTCCGCATCGTCACTACAACTTTTCATCACAGGCCTCTGGTGAATAAAGAACAGGTGAGTGCTTTTTTTTTTTTTTTTTTTTGAAAGACAGGACTTTAGATGCGGCAATGCATTCATAATTATTTCTTTGAGACACTTTCTAGTGAATGTAGGTTGGTGATTTTTCAAGCCTTCTGTACCAAGCATATTCACATAAGTGGTTTCGATATCTTGCATAAGTACCTATGCTTGATTCTGTTTGAACATCAACTCGAGCAGACTTACATACTGTAATAAGGGTTCTTTGAGGCCTGTTCTGCTAGGGCAGCCTTTTCGCTGTCCGCGGAAAACATGCTTTGTCCAATAATGTTTGTGTTTTGTGGCACCGGACGTCAATTGAATGTGTATCCCCTGGTACAGTTACTTACAAAAGTAAATGGAGGTTGGAAGTATAAGAAATAGTAGTTTTTTCCTCCAGGAGAATTGTTGTACTGTACGCCTAATAGTTAGACAACCAAATATGCGCGACAACATGGGATGCCAGGATATTCCTCCATATGGAGGAAGAAAGCTATAGTTCTTCAGCATCATCTAGATTATTACGAGAGACAGAAATTCTATTCTTGTCTTGTTCAAATACACACACACAGCGAGAGAGAGAGAGAGAGAGAAAGAAAGAGAGATAGAAGAATGGAAGAAAACAGGGAAAGAAAAAAGAGAGAAGAAAACAAGGAAAGAGGGAAAGAAAAATGGCTCAAGACATGGAAATACATGAAATTTTAACGCTTATGAACACACAGTCTGTGTCTCTCTCCCCCTGCTCCCCTATTTCTTGTGTTTTTCCCCTTTACGGGATAAATCTCTTTCAGGAGCAGTCGCGATCATTTACAGTGCTTAATTCCTGAAGAAAATATTTTGGAATCCAGACGGAATCAAACCCAGAACCTTTAGAATGAGACTGACTTGCTGACCACTTAGCTACACAGACCATAACAAATGTGTTGTTAAATCAACCATTAAACTCGCTTCCCTCAGCGGTTCATTTATATATATCCTAGATTTCAGAACTATCTTTCAGGAAAGTAAATCCCACTTGCTGGCGACACGTTTAATCGCCAATCCGAACCGGTAAGAATAAAAAGAAATTTATTAGAAATTCTGCGTTCAAGGTGCTTTTGGTACAAGTCGGTGATATAAACGGTTGGGGATTTAAATAAAGCCCCCGGAAGCACCAGTTGCGAGCTACCTAGCGTGGCGTATCAGTAGGGCGCTGACTCACGAAATAAAAAAAACTGGGTTCGATCCTCGGCGGTCGATCGAGATTTTTCTTCTTCTTTTCATAAAAATATATTTTTAAAAGTTTTAATTTATTACTAATAATTCCTTTCTTGCATTTTCAAGATAGTTTTTAAAAGTACAGTTTTTGTAAAAAAAAAAAAGTTAAGATTTTTTTCTTCTTATTGTCTTAAAGACTATATGTTTCTAAGTTAAAATTTATTATTACTGTCCAACTATCTTAAAAACTATCTTCCAAGATACTCTCCCAACCCCATCCTGCCTTGATCCTCATATGCCTAAAGGACTTAAAATAATTTTAAACAAATGCTTCCAGGATCCGTTTACCCACCTTATCCCGGGCGAGTGTTGTGTTTAAAAAACATAAATCAGTTTACACATGCACACAAATCATACACTGTAGATGCGAATATACGAATATAATACTGGGTGTCAAGAAAAGTAAGATAGCACCGCTCATTCTTCATTGTCAATTTTCGGTGGTAGAGGGTTGGCGTAGCATTCGGGATGTCTTGGATTCGATCCCAGCGGTGGGCCATCCTGACTGAGATTTCCCAGGGTGTTTCCTCAGTCACATCAGGCAAATGTCGGGATTGCATCTTCAACATAGGCCCTGGCCGATACCTTCCCGAAATATTTCCAATTCCCTATCCCGGCCTGATCCTTAGATGCCTAAGGCCATAAATAAAATTTAAATTCATTGTCAATTCAAAGTGTGAAATGTTAATTATAGGACACACACATATATATATATAATAAATCACAGCCATATTCAATCCACTAGTGGATGAGGCCTCTCCCCGAAGAGAGGAGTTGGTCTACTGCTCCCACGCTCACCAGACGGGTTGGGAGAGGAGAGCCGAAGCTCTCACTGTGATCGCCACTGTCTTTTATTCACAGCAGCTCCCCAATTGTCCTCACGATGCTGGGTCAACACCGAAATATTTGAGCCCTCGTGGTAGAAGAAACTCACAAATTGAAGCAGAAATGTTATTTTAAAAAAAAATATTGTCTAAAACATTTATTATTTGAAAAATAATTTAAAATATTTTTTTTATAAAAGAATAGACAATAATTGTGTGTGCCAGGTTTGAACTAATTAATCAAATTTTCTTTTTCATTTTTTTAAATGGATTTTTCAGGGTTTGAAATCGCGACTGTATGCACGAGAGACCTACACTGTAACCATCAGTCCAACTTGTTTATTCTGATTGTGATAACACAGTATTTATTGTAAAATATAGATCTTTTGCAGGCCTCCGATCTCATAACAAAACAAATACTATATTTTTCATGTCAAAGCATTGCTTTTATACACTTACGATTGTTAAAAAATAAGTGGAGCAAATCAATACGTTTTAATTAAAAAACTAAAATTGTGTAAGAGTTTAATCAACGAACTGACTTCTTGGCTTCATCGGATACGCTTACTTACATAAACAACAAACTTGTAACGAGCAAGCTATCTGGTGCCTGATTAGATCCGGACACCCATCCTATACCTTCTACACAAAGTGATTTTTTAATTAGTACCCTCACTGATTTCTATCCACCCTCTGTTCCTAGTACATCAATGGGCTATGCATAGATGTACTGGAACAGAGGGTGGAAGGGAATCAGTGAATGTTGGCAATTAAAAAATCACTTTGTGTAGAAGGTATAGGATTGGGTGCCCGGATCCAATCAGGCACCAGATAGCTTGCTCGTTACAAGTTTGTTGTTTATGTAATTCAGCATGTCCGATGAAGCCAAGAAGTCAGTCGTTGATTAAACTCTTACACGTTTTTAGATTGTTAATTTACTCCACTTACTTTTTCTATCTTAAGTAGTTAAAAGCAAGGCTTTGACATGGAAAATATAGTATTTGTTTTGTTATGAGATTGGAGGACCGCAGAAGATCGATATTTTACAATAAATACTGTGTTAAAATAAACAAATCTCCTTGGTCTGATGGGTAGAGTGTCGGCCTATCATGCCTCCAGTCGCGAGTTCAAACTCTGAAAAGTGAATTTAAAAAAATGGTTAATTAGTTCAAACCTGGCACACACAATTATTATCTATTCTTTTATAAAAAAATATTTTAAATTATTTTTCAAATAATAAATGTTTTTGACAATATTTTTTCAAATAACATTTCTGCTTCAATCTGTGAGTTTCTCCTCTACGATATGTTAAAATTAGTTCTAATATATATA
>JAGDQP010028815.1:0-23854 GCA_022664845.1 Lepisma saccharinum
GCCTCATTTGTAGTTAATTGACTAAAATACAATTTTCAAGTTTAAACGGAATCAAAATAAATCAAATGTGCATCACGTTAAATCTATACTTGAGTTATCCTTATAAATAAAATTACGACCATGGTACAGGATGGTTTAATTTTTAAAACGCTCTGAATTCACAAGACGATGAATTTCTTTTTTAGATAACGTTATTAAAGCCCTAAAGAAACGCTAGAGAAAATCAAATTGGATCTGGAAGAGGAAAGCGGATGGACAGTTTTTCTTTGAAACAGAGCAACACACTACGACTGTGAATTTGAGGATGCTGACACAGGTTTATAAAAAATCATACGTAAGAAAGAAATCATAAAAGCTATTTCCCTTTACTTCAGAGAGCTCAGAAAATAATGAAGAATTGAAGATTCGCTAAGCAGAATTGGAATCTTTGTGGCTGGCGCTGACACTGTGTTCAATAACTCGGTGTACGGCATGTAGGCCATTCATTGGAAACATGCTCTGACGAGGAGGGATTAATGAGAATTGAAGCTCTCTCCATTCCATATTTGGATAGCCTAAAATATACGGAGTAAGTAATACAAATTTTCTCTGAGCTCATCTGACAGAAGACAATCTATTTTGAAATGGTTGGTATACGTTCTGCATGGAGGTTTCACTAATTTCTATTCAAGTCAGTAAGTCACGAAGTCGAACTTCACTAGCCTTGTTGTAACTCACACACACAATGAAATATAACTGATAATGGACCTCAGGGTGGCCGAGAGGTTAGAGCGTTCGCTTTCTATGCGCGTGGCCACGGGTTCAAACCCCTGTTCGGAAATCACTTTACCAAAAACTGTAGGTCCTGTCCTTAGAAACTCACCAGCTCGTTTAGGACGTTAATAACAATTCACTCACTTACAACTGATAATGCTGAGATTGCAATTCTTTAGCACTTCACGTCGATCAAAGTCAATCGAGTGAACCTATTGAGTTGACTGAGCCAAGACTGACTGCTGCTCGGGTTTTTGATTCCGGCTTTTCTCAGATGTCAGCATGTAATTGGAGTGTTTTCCACATTCACTTAATACAATTTTGACGTATTGATAAATATTATATAATGATACTAGTAATACTAATAATAACACAGGCTGATGATTCTGAGTGTTTTTGTAGGTGTATTCTTTCTACCGATAAAAAGGAGATATTTCTCATGAAATTAAACGTACTAAAATGTTGATGAAATACTGACGTATTTCTACGGCATACAACAATATTATTCTTTTGGTGCAGCAGGCTTTCTTTTCATGTTCATAAGAGAGATGAGCCCCACCCTGGAATCCCTTTCTCCTTCTTCCGCCACACACACACACATATTTTTAATGTCCGATCTCGGTAGTCATGTGGACTAAAGCGCTGCCGTTCACGAGATCACGGTTTCGAATCCCGACTGGGCTATGGATGTTTGTGGATTTTAATTGCACGGAACTCGTATCATCGAGATGGGCCGAAGTCCAGATAGTTACTAAAATGGCCCATAGAAAATAAAGTTTACCAAAGTTTCTGAACCACAAATAAATAAATAAACAAAGTAAGTAAATCCATAAAGTCAGTAAGTGAGAGAGAGCGAGAGAGAGAAAATAAAATAATAATATGTACGAATTGACTTACCTAACAACTTTCTTTAATAATTGTATTGATATATGTGGCAAACCACACACCAGCTGCTCCAGGTGTTGTGACGTCACGAGGGACAACAAAGGTACGGGAATAATCCAGGCCATGCCTTCGCGTACAGCAGCCACCTGCATGATAACAAGCACAGTATTATCATTCTAAACTTAATTTTAAAAAAATGAAATTCAACAAAAAATTAAAGGAAACATCAAAAGTAATTGCAAAATAATATAGGGTAAATGTTTTAAGATCACCATCGTTTTGAAACTTGACGCGCAGATCTGTTTCAGCTTTGCTTTTCTGTTCATGCTAACTGTAAACTCTAAGATCCTTCCTGAAATAAATTGTTCATGCATTTTTTTTCTTCAAAACAGCAATATGACCCTCTAACCAGTACTTGACCCCCTTCATGCCCAGTTATTGGTCCCCTTATGTTCACTATACGTTTTTTGAGACCTGAAGACTTGTACCAGTTATAGGCCCTGTTAACACCAGTAGTTGGGTCCACTGCCAAATATTTGTTTCTGTGAAGCCACGTGCTAGGTGAAAATGCTAGTCATCATATTTTTGTCTTTAAGGTTAGAAACCTGAAAATTCTATTTAAAAAACAAATGCAAACTGTTTGCCCCCATGCCAATTACATGGGTGCTTAGGGAAAATGACATACCAGTCATTGCCCCCATCTAATAATAAAAACTGGTATGAAAAAATTACATAATGATACATCCTAAGGGGTCCATAAACATCCTTCTAGTTATTAAAGAAGGAGAACCCTACCATAATTACATCACTAATAATTAGAGAAAAATGAAAGTATATTCCTTAGCTTATCTGATTAGGTTTTGATAGGTTAAATTTGTACCTTAACGAAGCTTACTGGAAATTATCACCTTAAACCACGACCAATGACAAAGATGATGTGTTTCGTGTGCATAGCCATCAAAGAAACAATACGCAACATGTCGGCAATGTTTTGCCAAATTATTTTCTACCTTAGTCTTTTTATTTAAAAAAAAAATCTTGAGGGCAATAAAAAAAAAAAAACTGCACGGCCTATTTCAGGAACGTTTCCCCTACTTATCACTAGTAAACAACCATTTTGAATAGCATGGCTATTAATGTATAGCACGAGTTGAAAGTTTATCAGTTGAAGAAACGGAAGCAGTCTGACCAAGATAAAGAATAGATTGTAATTATACGCTTATGTGACTGAATTAGAATGACACAATTCTGATTATATGATTGTGTAATTATGAATAAAAAAGAATTGACCAAAAAAAAAAAGATGTAATATCAATGCCATGAATATGATATGCGTATAACCTTCTAAAAGTTAATACATCCTTCAATTTGATTAGTATCAACACAAATAGAATACTACCCGATAACTACGTTAAACACAGACAAACGAGGTTAAAAGATCAAGAAAAAATTGTTGTCTACGTAAAGAAAAATGTTTAAGCAGCAGCATATAATTTTAATGTAGATAGGTTACGTACATTATGTTAGACTATTTCTACAATTCTTTAGTTGTTCTGTTAGTCATTTGATTAGCGTCACTGTCTTGCTTTAAATAAAACTGACAACTATTGTTTTAATCTCCCAGAAGTACAATTGACTTCAAAATTTATGAAGTAAGGTTGAATATACAGGAAACAATCACTAACCTGTAGATCCATTTCATGTAACCGGAATTGAACAGCATGTTCCACATATTCTAGCCTATTCTGGAATGTCAACGGAATGCTTCTACCTCCTGGAACAATTGGTACTATTCGACCAGTAAAGCTGGCTCCTTCAAAGCACTCAAGAGGTATTACCTAGAGAGAAGGGATTGAGAAATTGAAATAATGAACAAACAGATATTTATATTAGATCGTTCCATAATTATAATTAACCTAAGCAGCAGCGTTCACCTGTGATATGCTAGGACACACGCGAGCAATGGCTATCAATCTACCCACCCCAGTTATTAGGATCAGTGTACTTGCTAAGAAAGCATTGAGTGCCAAATAACAGCTGTGTGTGTCACTATGGAGCAACACGATGAGAGATTTGTGATATTGCATGAATGCAAACTGATACATAAAGTGTCAGAAATAATTAAAAATATTAATAGAACTGGTGTGCAGTCGCCACGAGTGAGCGAACTGTCCGTATGTTGTTTGCGAAGTACCATCTGGGTGAGTGCGACATTGCACATAAACCAGTAAGTAGTTACCGTGCTAAAGACATGTTACGACAACGTCAGATTACGGGACCATGGAAGAATGCACCCACAGTCAACACTCCCCCCGACCTCAGTGAAGAGCTCTCAGATACCCTCAATTTCCATACTCCTGGCAGGGGGAGGATACTTGTGTACCTATGAACGGACAGAACAGCAACCAATGCGATAATTGGATGCCTCAGTTGGCCTCCGCAAATGTTAGGAAAGCGCTTCTTGTTTGGATCATTACCGTAGACCAAAAGTAGGTTCTGCAGCACACCCGGAAGCAAAGAGCATAATGGCTCGATTAACGACGGGTTTCCAGACAACTGGTCATATCCGATTTCCACTTGAAGAAGTTTCTGCTTTTTTGTGTGGTGAACTGCCACGACTGTGATGCATTATGAGTTTCTGTTGGGGAGAAAAACTATCACAACACACGTGTACTGCTGTCGGCAATTACGTCTAATGCAACCATCTCTCGTAAATAGCAAGGGACCTATACTATTGGAAGATGGCGCGAGACCATGTACCCGTGCAAACATTGCAGAAGATCAACGGCTTGAAGTCCGACATCCCACTTTACCCACCATATTCACCAGAACTTGCCCCCACTAATCTTCCCATTTTTCGCAATTTAGACGATTTTCAGGAAACAAAGTACTCCGCGCAGTGTCTGGATTTCTGGACCAATGTGACGTCAGTTTCTGCCGTCGTAAATTTATGCACTTACCTCTTCAGGACAAGTGTATTACTGCATACGGCAAGTAGTGTTTTCGAGGAAAGTTACACTCATTCGTGCAGTGTATGTGTGTGTACCTTTCTTTGTTGGTGGACATCAACCAATAATTATGCAATGTCTCTACAGTTCAACCACGAAGATAAAATACGGAGCAAAAATTGAGCTGGTATGAACAGTAACTTCGGTAGATGATTAGTGTGCTAGTCTCCTTAAAATCAAAATGATCGGGGTTCAATTTTCAGTAGGGACACGATGAAGGTAGTAATTCGGAGACTACTTTAACCTGTACGTCCCGTCCTTAGGAGACTTATGGAAAGCAACGGCAAACCACCACCTGATCACCTTGCACATCTTCGGTTTATTACCCTGCTTCTCCGCGGAACACCAATCATAACCATTAACATTTTCAATAACCAATCGTTATTCTTTTTTGGCCTTAAGTAGCAGAAGAAAATGCTTCTTTCTAGTTGGGTTCTTCCAACAGAAAGAACCCAAAATTACTAAATTCTGTTTGTATTACTGGTTTGTTGGTTGGCGGTAGACCGTGGAGCCTCAGATATTATTTCTCCGTAGTTGAGCACAAAGTAAAATACAGAGCAAAGCAGCTATTCAAAGAACATCTGCACAAAACTAAATCATGCAGCATTTTTATCACACGATAAGATACAGGGCAATTTGAGGTAAACAATGTAATCGCGAGTCTCCAGTAATACATATAAATATCATTGACTGTCCTGTTAGTATAGATTTCCAATTAAGCTTTGCTTAGCTATGCCCACGAACTATGCATTGAGATCAGGTTATTTTTATAGATTTTAAAACGTTGATTACGGATTTGAAATTACTTATATTCGTAAATGGATTAATTTTCGAGAAATCCGAAGTCCAAGTTGAAGCATGGACCTAAATCTGGAGTCTCCAGATTAAGCGTACCTTATCTATACTCTGTAACGTAAGATGTTCTTGCATACATATTATATATTTATTTTCTCTTGGATTCTGACTCAAAAATTAATACATCTATTAAAGTAAAGTCCTCAAAGTTGTATTTAGCAATTTCGAAATCTATAAGTAAACCTAGTCGATTTCAATCGGTAAGTGAACCTTTGAAACTTACGGCATTAACGCTGGTTTGAGCCGACAATATATTTCTTCCCCTCAAGATATCATTGAAAACCCTTCAAATAACTACCATGATAAAATTATGCTCTCTATTAACTGTTAAAAGCTTGTTTATAAACAACCAAACAATATAAATATATGGAAATGTTCTCTATGGCAACTTACACCAGTCTTAGTTACATTTCTTTCTTTTGAAAACATGCCTTTATCGCTCAAAGCTTGCTATTATTTTATATTATTCAGGGTTCCCAGCAAGCCGTTAAAAAACTTGACTCTTCCCAAATATTCAGATTAAAATAACATTTTTCCAAATTATCGGCAGCACACTCAACAGCAGGGCATTGTGTGAAATAGCTTTGGATAGGTTAAAAATACGAGGTGACCGATGCATTAACTTGGGCACAAATTCCTTCAGCTATATGCACACACTTCTCCGTTCCGCTCTATAGGCAGCAACATCTACAAATCGTGCAGAGTACGGAAAAATCTATAATAATTCCCTGTCTTTTTCCAGACCGCCGGACACCCTGATTATTTAAGATCTTTGGTTCGGGCTGATTCTCCTGTACTGGGTTTTCTTTCTTCCTCCCTCTCTCTCTCTCTCTCTCTCACTCACACACATACACATAGTCCTGCCCTTAGAAGCTTACAAACTCATTTAAGGTGCTCATAACAGTTAAAACGAACACCAGAAAAGACGTTTCACCGAAAAAGGTGACAATAATCGGCTTAGGTAGGCTGATACATTGATAACTCATATACTGCGCCAAAATAGAAATGCTTACTTGGATAGGATAGCGAATATAAGACTGTGGCGAAGTTCATTAATCCAGCTATTGCGCGCGCAAAACAGAGTGGGTAGGGAGAGGTTGCTTTAGTTGTAACGGTCCCATTTGAGTTTGCTCCCGTAGCTTCTTTGCATAAGAAAGCGTAAAGATTGTTTACGTTGTCTAAGCAACACAATTAACTCAATTTTGCCCTTAACTGGATAAAATTAATAATCAAAATTTATAAATAACTGCTCGTTGCACGAAATGTCAATGCTGCTCCTACAAATTCAAGCCTAGAGAGTTCTAACTTTCAGGGAAGAAAGTTCGTAACCAATTCAAGAGTTCGATCAATGCCGATTTTTTATTTTCTTTTTTGTTCATTGTTGAAATCGCTTGATAGTTGTGAATATCAAAACCTATAACAATGAAGCTCTTTTCAACAATGAACAAAAAAGAAAATTAAAAATCGGCTTTGATCGAACTCTTGAATTGGTTAGGAACTTTCTTCCCTGGAAATTTGAACTCTCTAGGCTTGAATTTCTAAGAGCAGCAATGAAATTTCGTTCAACGATAAAAATACATTAGACGTATATGGAGATAGTGCTGCCATCTTTTGTTGGAGATCTTTGCTTTACATTAAGTACGTTACAGCACGATGCCACTAAAAAAAGTTTATCATTTCCTTTCTCCTTCGTTTTGTTTCTATTGTAACCTAAAAGTTCATTCCCTAGCCATTAGTTGCTAAACAGAAAACAATTAATTATGTTTACAAAATAGTTGGTTGTGTGTCGTCAACACCCAAAAGAAAAGTATATCATTTCTGTTATCAGAAATTAGTACCGTAGCATAGTAGCGAATGGGATCGCATAATGGTCTATGAACCGCTCTCCGCCACGGATACAAACCCGAGCAGGGTTCGAAACACATGTTAATAGTAGGAGGTCTCGTCCTTAAGAACTAAAAGGTCGATTATGACGTAAATAACAAATAAAAAGGAATGCTGGCAGGGAATAAAAGAACATAGAAGAGATACAAGACTTGTTTATAAGAGGGTAATTAATATCAATTGGTTAGGGGTATCGCTCAAGCCGCCATTAAAATTACAATAAGGATTAATGGTTACATAGGTAATAATAATTATTATCCTCCGCCCGTATAACATATCATTATTTATCTATACATATTTTGCACCACAAACGAGAGGATTATATGACCCCCTACGAGTACATTTAAAATAAGAATTATTGTTATTAACGTCCTAAACGAGTTGCTGAGCTTCTAAGGAGGGGACCTACAGTATTTGGTGAAGTGGGCTCCGAAGCACTCCGTTCAATGGATCCAGCGAGGATTGATCCCGTGTCCACACGCACGGAAAGTGAGTGGCGCTAACCTCTCTGCCACCCCAAGGTCAACCAAAATACGATTTAAAGTGTTAGAAATGGATATTTTTATTTCAGAAAGTTACTAAAAACTTAAATGCATGACTATACCTCATGAAAAGTCTGCTCTGTTACTCCTGATAAATGGATATCCCTTATTCCTCGGAGACTCTGAGCATACAGCATATCCACTTCCTCTAAGTCATCTACATTGACAGGCTCTCCTACCAACAGCTTCCACATGAGAGGCGCCAGAGGAATGGCAAGAGGCTTTTTTGTTCGTACGGCAACACCAAACAATACACCTGCAAGAATAACAGAATATTCACATTGCTACTGTTTACTGGACAGTAAAAAAACTCAGAAGAGATTGAACTTACTTCAGGAAAACTTTTAATGATCCGCTGAAGACTAAATAAATACTTCAGGGAACTAGAATGATAGAAAGTTATACCTGAAAATGACCAACAATTGTAAAATAGATAAGAACAACAGATAACAGCTTTAAAACTTAACCCTTAAAGTTGCTAAGGGTCATCCTTAGCTCTTTGTTTTATTTACTCTTTGGTTAATGAAAGAATCGACATTAACTTCATTTATATTTCCGTTAATTGAAAGGTACGATAAAACCAAATAATTGAGAAACATAAACTTGAGTCACATTGCATCCATTCTGATCCCACTACTCGTATGTGTCCCAGGTCGTGTAAAAATAAAACAACACAATACACATAATATGATTTAAAATTCACAATATTTCGTTTAGTCTACTAAACTTCGTCATTTGATAAAAGGCGATGTACAACTGTAAAGTGTGAATTAATGCGACTTTTTCTGCAAATTTAAAAAATGTAGACTTTTCTCTGCAGATTTATGACCACTGGAATAAGAATAGTCTTGCTGTGTACTTAACCAAGTAACTACAGCCTATTTGATAAAGTAACTAAATTTTCTTTACACGATTATAAATTGGTATGAATATTTACCAAAGGGAGGGGAGGAAGAAATTTGTTACAATCTTTACTTCCCTTCTTCTATTCTTTCCCTTTCATAAGGCGCTGGGGTCTATTATGTGTCACGTATGCAAAAGGAGTTTGTACAACATAGTCTCTCAATCTTTTATACTTGGTGTCCCCTCTGTAAACCACGTGAACTTAATTTCATTCTCTTTTTTCACCAAATTAGGGTATCGAAAAGGATTTCAAACACCAGTTTAGCGTAATAAAATTGTTATTTAAAAAGGATCGAACAGAATTCGAAAATTTCAGAGTTGAAAGAAAAACAACAAACGAATTTTTGTGAAGGTAAAATACAATCATAAATCACTGTAAAATATAAATAGATAGATGTCACAAGAATTGGAGCAGGAAAAAGGCATCTGATCGTTACGAACCCCCCAAAAATATATACTGCTTCTCTCTCTGTCTGTCTGTATCTCTCTCTGTGTGTTTGTGTGCGCTCCCTCCCCCCTCCCACATCAGGTTTGAAACGAGTGTTGTACGTACTAGGCAAATTATCTTCTCAGTGCTTCATTAGCATGTCTTAACTGTTATACAGAGAAATATTAGAAGATAAATAATATTTATTTGAATCCACGGTACTTGCATCGCACAGACGATACATTTACCAGTCCGTAGCTAATGGGTTTTAAACTACAACAGCTAATGAGTATCATTTAGGCGTTCACTATTGCTATACAGGATAGTGATAACAACTAGGGTAGTCGATGAATTCTCTCTTTCTTTTTACCCGATACTTGTACATCTAACTTACTGTAAACCACACTAAAAACGCATGAATATCTTACCAAGAAACTTGAACCATGCAAGATGTTGGGTGGATGAAAGGTGTGGATTGAATAGATATCTATCCCTGTTATATCCAGTATCATTGACAGAATTTGGTGTTGGTATAAGCAATGGGACAGCACCAGATGTTAACTCTTGGCACATTTCAGTGATAGTATCATCAAAAACTCCGCCAGCGTCGTCTGCACCTTCACCCAGCAATTTTACCTGGTAAAAGAAAAAATAACAGTAATACAGCCTTTTCTCAGTAGTCAAATTTCGTGTAACACGAGTATATGCGATTTTTCTTCAACTAATATATTTTGCAATTGAGTTAAAAATAACAGCTACTTTTCATCTTTCAGTATCAGTTCATCTCACCTACATCAAAATGTACTTCACTTAAGGACTCGAAGTGGAGCACTTTAGTTTCGAAATATTTACATCTCCTCCCCATGAAATCATCTAACGTAATTCTGTTAGTTTTTTGGTGAGAACTCGGTCTATCTTATACAAAACATGACAATCACAAATAAATGTTCTTACGAGAAGAACCAGAGCATATGAACACAGTGATGGTATAGTCTCCACTCCTTGAAAACTTCCACAATTTGCTGGCAGTTTCATGGTGCAGAGATTTTTTTTAAAAGTAGATCTCTATGTAGTCAAAGCAGCTGTTTTACATTGTAAATCTAGGGATGTGTGGGGGAAAAAAAAATCATCTCGGGACGAGAAGAAAAAAAAAACCCGAAAGTCAAGAAATTTGTGGGACGGGAAATTATCGGGAATTACGACGAATTACGACCTTTCGAGAATTTCCGAAAATCGGTACCGATCTTCCCGATAGTCGAGATCGGGATGTGAATTTTTCCCCCGATTCTCTTCCCGAAATTTCGAGTACACGCACACCCCTATATAAACACTGATTTTTTTCTCTACTACAGGCTTCTACATTAATTTATACATTTAATCAGCACCTCTCTTTCTACATGTGCGGCTGCATGTCACCCCTTAAATCCTTGAATGTTTACTTTCTTATTTGAAATGTAGTTTTCAATTCAAAATTTTCTCTAGTTCTTACAACGCACAAATAAATAAACATGACAAAATTGACCCTTGTAATATTTTATATTTCACATTCTTCTCATTTCTTATGTCATTACATTATTGATTTCTTTAAAAACTGTTGTCAGTCCACACTCTTTACCCTCCTTTGTTTGTACAGAAATGCCTGTTTTTTTTTGTTTTTTTTGGTGACAAATTAACTTTCTGTGAAGTGACCCGATACAAATTTCAACAAGAATTTATTACTGCATATATTTGCATAATTTATTCTATAACGTAATGTTCATAAATGATTCAAGACATCCATCAGAGTTTTCACATTCAACCAACACAGAAGTAGTCATTTGTTCAGAAAAAAAAAGGCCATTCTCACACTATCGATTTATAAAAAACTCGGATTCCTTTAATTCATAACACCATAGGTTAAAATTCAACGGTGCCCAATGCAAAGAATGCCACAAAAATTTCAATAAGTTGTTACAGCTGTATAATGTATTAATCTGTCGTAATATCATAGTCTTCATTTTATTTCTTCTTCAATGTAATCTGACAACGTTCTGAATTTTCTGTTGTTTTTTTTTTATGCTTTCCTGACAGTTCGCTGTTCTATTTATATAAATAATACATTTAAAATTTTACAAAGATTTGTCAATGCACGGACCGAGAACGAACCCCGATATAGCAATTGAGCTACCACAGCCATGAGCGACCTCTGTGCACTGCATATAGAGTATTCTCAGCGCCTCCCCTCAACTAGCTAATGTCGAAAGTCAAGTCACCGGGCAAGATTTTTATTTAAGAATTTGTCTCCAAATCATGCAGAACGAAGATGTTCATTAAAGGGCTTGGTGCAAGAAGGAACTAACTCCAAAATTAACAAAAATTCATCATCTTACCTTTGTGGCAGCAATCTTTTCCAACGGTCAATGATTAGTACAATATAAAACATGATTGATGTTGCGGTAAAAGCTATATCCACATCATCAGGTGTGATGGAAGGTAAGGTTAGGGAAAGAGGAGTGTGCTGGATAGCTTGCTTGACAAACTGTGCTAAAATATAAACATCCAAGTTGACGGAAGTCAATCTGCAAAGTGGACAGTGTTGCCAGTGAAACCGCTCATCCAAGTGCTAACAGTATGTACAAATGTGTGTGCAGGGTGAACAGTGGACTTCTGTGTGTTAATGTAAAAAAAAAAGGCATATTGTGTTCGTTTATAAATGTACGGTTGAGCGGTTCCACTGGCAACACTGTATACTTTGCTGATTGCCTTCCACCATTTTGGATGTTTACAGTTTAGCACAGTTTGTCAAGCTATCCAGCATACTCCTCGTTCCCTAACCTTACCTTCCGTTACACCTGATGATGTGGATAGCTTTTACCGCAACATCAATCGGGTTTTACGTTGACCAATCAGTGCCATGACCGCTGGGAAGGATTGGTGCCACAATGGTAACAACATGAACCATCCTTCTCTATTCTTGAGTAACAAAAATTCCTTTCTTTTATACAGAAAAAATGGCGATATCTTTAGTGAAACAATGAATTGAATTGAATTTTAACTTATGGCCTTCAGGCATCTAAGGCTCAGGCCGGAAATAGTGGAGAGGAAAGGATGCGGGAAGGTGTCGACCAGGGCGTAAGTTCTGGTGTCGCTGAGGAAAAAACCCTGGAAAACCTCAGGATGGTCGGACGCTGGGGTTGCACCCACGACCTCCTGAACGCTAAGCCAACGCTCTATTACTAAGCTACAACCGCTCGGCAGGTGAAACAATAAGGTATATTTGTTTGACACGGACTGAAATGCAAGCGTCTTCACGCTATACAGAAGTTCATCTCACACGTCAGTTATTTGTCCATTCTCAAGAATTCGGTAAAATGGAGTTATATTAAACTATACAACCAACCATAATTTTTCATTAAAAGTATTTTTAAATAATTGGCGATAAAAGAATAATCTGACTTTCTCTTACCTTCCACGCTCTTGATGGAAGTCTTAAGTCAGCAGGCTTCATTTTAACCACTTGTCTTGCAATTTGGAGAAATATTGGTTTACATCGTCGCCCTCTTGTGGCCAGGCGACACACTGTTACCTGTGGTCCATAATTCCGTCCCTGTACCATGGTTCGTCCAACACTTCTTACAAAAGGCAACGTATATACACGAGGTGCTAACAGCGGTCGCAATTGTCCTGATGTCAGGCTCTTTAACGAGAGCGTAAACCATTCACACTGTATAAATATAACAAAAGAATAAATTAACATACATGAATACTCTATAAAATATAAATTATATGCACAGTACTCTTCGTTAAACATTTAGACCATGTATCACTCCCAATGGCTATGATCAAAATGCAAAGTATACCTTTTATATAACTTTTACATGTCCGTAAGTTCAAGTCATTGGAAGCTGGGATAATAACAGAAGAATTTCAATTTTATCTTTAGGCATCTAAGGCTCAGGCCGGGATAGGGGAGGGAAAAGGATTTGGGAAGGTGTCGGCCAGGGCCTATGGTGAAGGTGTCATCCCGGCATTTGCCTGGTGTGACTGAGGCAAAAAACCTGGGAAAAAATCAGGATGGTCGGACGCTGGGATCGAACCCAGAACCTCCTGAATGCTACGCCAACGCTCTACCACTGAGCTAAGATGGATCGGTGGATAATAACAGAGATTTTTTTTCTGTGAAAGAATGTGGCTATTTTTCTCTCAAAACGAAAGAAACTTTCTGCATTAAACTCTATTTTCTTTATGAAACACTTGTTTAAATAATCTTAACAGGCAATAAGTACACAGACTTCTATTTACATATTATTAGACCTGAATTTCAAGATTCATACAGCAAGCTGTAGTGGATCCTATAGTTGAGAAACGTATCGGTTGTTTTATCAAAATAAGTTAAGATGGTTTTTACAAAACTCAGCTGATTTTCTAACAGTTTTTCATTTGTTCAGTGTAAAAATTATTGTCAATTTCTTTATACCTTTCTCTCGTTTCTGCACAACAAACAATTTTTATTGCCTTTAGGCATCTTTGGCTCAGGCCGCCACACACTAGTGTTACGTACCGTGGATAATGTAGAAACTTAAATAAAACTAGTCAGCGCTGCGATTCTACTAACAATGGTGAAGGCTCCGGTACCTTGATAGACATACATTAATTTATTTTTATTAAATACATTGGCAACACTGACAACTGGGATGCTTGGAAATGGTGACCCCCACAGTTTTTCCGAATAATGTCGGTTTCAAGTTTGATGAGGATACGTCCAATAGTATAAAATCAATCTGAACAATTATTTTTAAAGAGAGTTGGCAACACTGACAACTGGAGTATTTGTGGACTGGAACACCCACAGTATTTATCTATAGTGTCGAATTATTTATGGTAATTTTGAAGCAGATAGGTCTTACGGAATGCAATCAAAATGAACAACTGATTTTTTTTTAAATGGACACTAACCAAGACGGTTCCAGCAGTTCTAAGCTAGTCTATCCACGACCGTTCCAACGACACCTCAACCACCTCTCTACACTCGTGGTTCTTTAGGCTTTTTGGACACGGATGGACTGACAGGATTATAATGTTAACTCCGCTATCACGAGACCTAAACAATTTAAACAATAACACTACCTTTATTTTAGGAAGTTTAGCCTATAAGCCTTTGACCATTGTTTTAATTTCAAGTTTCTCTAATACATTAGAATAGAAGCCTCTTTTCATCTTACTTTTCCTTTTTCCAATATACATTTAATTCATAATGACCAACCAGCTCTTTGTTTCCATCTTCGTTTTGATGTTTCCCTTTTGGAATTTTGTTCCTGTAACTGATGTACTTGATTAGACCGTACAGCAAATATCAAACTGCACAGGTTTCAACAACCTATCACCTGCCTCTTGATCTTTGTGTTGTATTCGTGGTCAGGCGCAGTCTTAGTTCCAAGATTGTAATCACAACCTAAACGTGACTTTGCGGACTCTGTTTGTAAATTAATTTCTTACACATACCAATTAGAATACGAATTACCTGTGGAGAGAGAGGAATTAGCCTCCAACAAGCATAAAGAATATCAGAAAATCTGTACAGAAGTTTTAGTCTTGCTTGTATTGCTGCTACGGGAATTCCTTGTAGATAACTATACTGTGGAGGAACTTGAGACGGAAGACCTAACTGCAATGGAACAGAAGCTCCTGGTGTTCTCCGTGGCAGCGGAGGCGACGTCCACGCCGCACTGTGAGTTCTTCCACAAGAGATCTGCAACAACAAATAATTAATAAATTAACACTGTTTAACAGAAAAGAACTAAAATATTTACAAATTCACCTCAGTAAAAAGTTTCCTATGCCAAACTGGTGCAACTACTAGTCTCCACTAATGAAAACTACTTTCTATAAATTTTTAATTTGAGAAAAATTAGCTAAAAACTTAAACAGTATTATGCTCGATCTATTCCCTGATACATAAAATTAAAAATAATAATAAATAAATAAAAAATAAGCATAAATAAGTTTCTAGTTTAAACTTAGGGAGGGAGGGCCCGATTACAATGTACTGAAATTTCTTTAGTGAAACGAGCATGAGGCAGCGCTTCACATGTTCTCGACTTACGCCATGAGGTGAGGTGTGGTGGTCAGTCCCATGCTCGAACGTCTTTACCTTCCCAATGTGCCCAGGAGTACCGGTACTCAATTTGATAGACAGCTGAGTGCATCTCTGAGCGCCAGGCATGAGAGCACTTAGGAATTTCCGGCCCGGATTTGCTCTACTACTAAATTAGTCTCCAAAGTTCCGGCCCGGATTTGAACCCGAGCCAGCCGATACGCGCTACAGCCTGAGCCACGTCGACCCCGAAACTAACATGAAAACTAACCGTGAAAAGGGACTGCTAAATTCACATCTGAAATCAATTTCTATTTACTTGCTTTTGTTCAGGAGCTACCGTGGATTCTTAAAACTGGGAAAGCTAACTACGTGTAAAGAACCTGCCGCTTCAAGAGCCAACAGATTAATATCGGCCGAATAAAATAAGGTCATTTAATTCAAAACTGAAATCACTTTCTCTTTGATTGCTTTGGTCGAGAAGTTAGGCTCCGTTACAGACGGAGAAATTGAAATAAAAGAAGAGCAAAACATTTTTCGGGGGTCCGTTAATAACGAAGGGAGCATTCGGGAACTAAATACCGTTTCATCGTTTTATTTAACAAAATTCCACATACAGTTAGATAGCTATTTTACATTGGATTATGTTAACAGTGTGAAAACAAAATATTCAAGAATAACGAACACAATACGAACAAAACAAAAGCTGAGATAAAAGTTATCGGGAACATAGATAGCGTCTCACTGCTGAATTAAATGAAGCTTCCGTGCTAAATAGATCAATCTTCATCGGAAGATCATTGTAGAGCTTGGCCAACCTATGTAAGAGCGAGCGCTGGATAATAGAGAGCCTGGATCGATCGATACAAAATAGATGATTGCTTCTAGTGAGTATAGTAGGAATGCAAAAATGAAGTTCAGGCAAGAGAGATTCACATCTGAATTTTCCATGGGGTAATTGACACAAGAATTTCTGATCAACAATTTTTTTTTTCGGGTTTCCGATGGGTGGAAATTTAGGCTATTTAAAAGATCTTTTTAACTCATGTTTCGAGTGGTTGATATTTGTAGCGAACAATAGCTAGAAAGAAGTAAAGTAAAGAGTTCAATCTGAAGAGATGCGTTGGATTGGTCATCGACCAGACTGGGAAACATATGTGGCATATGTATGACATCTGAGTCGAGCATGCGCAGTTATTTTCCCTTATTCATCAAGACGGTAGTGACTACAATTAATATAAATTATTAATGACTGTTGGTGTATTTGCTGCTATACGCTGATCATGCTTAAATTAATCACACATAAATCGTTCTTTTGGAATGTGAAAAATGTGTGACATCAAGTGAAATCGATAGACAGGTATGTACAAAATACAGGGAATGAAGAATTGATGATGAACTGCATAAGACCATTCAACAAAGGAGCACGCAATGCCAGTCATCTTTGATCAGTAAAGATAGGCTGCATACTGTGGCAAGAAGCAATTCGTATCAAACGAGGATGTACTAAATTCTGAACTGGCATGCATAAATTCACCTCTTTTCACTTAAAAAAGAAAGTTTCTGATTGAGACGCGACCCATAAATGAAGAGAAGCTAAACATGAAAGTTCATACAAAGCTAATATTTCTACAAATATGATAATGAAATACAATGAAACTCAAGATGTAGTAAAAGCCGTAACATAAATTTCAATAACCTTTTCTCAGTAACAGTGGTAGAAAGACACCATCTCATCTAAGGACAAGACGGAGCATGAACGTTCCTATATATTGTGAATCTTGCTTAACACATACAAATGAGTAGAAAAATCCTATGCATATTACAAAAAACTATATTATAAATATACCTTCACAAAAAACAACAAAAATATTTTTTTCGCATGAAATAAATACACTGCAGAGAGAGTAAAACAACAAACCTGTATTTTGTTACACAACAAATATTAATTCACATGAATACTTAAGAATATAAAAAAGTAATTAACTCAGGTTTTTCATTACCTGTTTTATCCCCTTTCCTGATAATGTCGTCACAAGCTGAGGTTCACGTACAATAGCTGTGTGGCCAAGTCCTAACTGACCATCACTGTTATTTCCCCAGCCCCACACTTCACCAGTTGTTGTTAGACAAAGCGTGTGTTCTGCCCCTACGGCGATGTCTTCCACACAATATGAGCTTAAGGCAGGAACCTGCAAATAATCATTATGAATTATTTTATTTAATTTATTTATATGGAATTTGTTTTACTCATCTTATTATGTCTTTAGAATGCCGTTTGATTCCTTTAACACGCTATTCTGGACATGTGTTGTTTCTTCAACGACACCTACACAGGAATTCTCATTTTAAGCACGTAATTACAATATGGATTATAATGAACAAAATAACTATGCAGAGGAACAGCTCGATTTGCAAAGAACACTAATTTTTACATTTAGGAGAGTTGTATTAAATAGCAACATTAATAATCAATTGTCACAAAGAAATTAACTAACCTGTTGGGGTCTGCTGTGTCCTCTGGCTCGCGAATCAGGCTGTCCAATCAATCTGTCCATTCCACAGGTATACACTTGTCCATCTTTTGTTAGGAAGACAGTGAATTGAGTGCCACAACAAACCTTCTTCACTCCTAAACCACACAAAGTATCTATTTTCTGGAAAAAAGAAAAACAAGACTTATAAAACACTAAGAAAATTCTCTTATAAAATGCCTGATTTTTGCTTTACATCCTCAAGAAGTTAATCAATTTTATACAAGTACTTATAACCTAAGCCTAGGCTAGTACACATACAGGAAGGGAGATGGGGGAAGAGCCCAGAACCTTTGTTTTAGGTACAATCTCAGCATTCGTCAGGAAAACCCGACAAATTTTTCGTAAGGATGCCGACGACTTATTATTATATAAGGAAATTCTCAAATGTCAATAAACACTGATCTATTGGCTTCTCATACCCTTCTATAAGATCGAAAAATGTTCCTTTTCAAATACTGTAACATACACTAACCAGACTGGGCGGCGCGATAGCCCCTCAAGGACCCTACCCTACCAGACGGCTGTATTACGATTAAGTAGAGGGTTACAGGGTTAGAGTAACGCCTCTTCGTAGCCGTATGTCTGACTTTCGTGACCACAGTTCACCATTTCTTTTAAGTAGCTCCCCAATTGTCCTTACGATGCTGGATCAGCACCGGAATTTTGAGCCCCCAACGAGAATCGGACCCAGGACTCTATATTGTAACTAAAAAAAAAAATGCGAAAAAGTCTATTTTTTACTTGCACAGTATCATTAACTTACTCAATTCCCTTTAATTTCTCTCTTTCATTGTTTCATGAACAAACCCATGTAATGGAATTCCTTAGTGTTATTACACTAACTACCAACGCTAATGAAACAGAAGAAACAACTCAAATCACAGCACTTAATTTTTTTAAGATGTTACTACGAGAAACGTGGGTTGAACCATCTGTTTGCACAATATACCTTTAGACTCCTACTGATAACCACGCAATAAGATAGTGAGCTCACTGGAAATGGAACTTTATTTTTCCACGGTATTTACAACATCTCAACGCTTTAAGCAGTCTTTTTTTATTTATGTCATACAGATGGCTATGAACTAAGCCCCACGACACGTTTGAGGGATGACGTTCCTCAGCGAAAGAGAAGGTAGCAACAGATCCTTTGCCTAGGTACCATCCCGGCATTCCCCTGGTGAAATTGGGGAAAGTCCAAAGAAAACCTCAGTTACCAGGGCTCGAAGTCGGTGACCGCAACCACTAGACCATGAGAACTGGATTTCAGCCTTTCTTGTCATCAACTTTTCTACATCTGTTGGAGAAGAATTAGGAAAGTACCAGATCTAGTCTTAATTCAAGGTACCACCCCCACACTTCGCCTGATATAAAGACGAAAGAAAATTTGTTTGGATGGGTAACCTGGGAATTCGAGCTCATGACCTCTAGATAACGAAGCGAGCTTGCTTGTACTGAGTCACCTCGCTCAGTTTCAATAAATAAATAAATAAATAAAATAAAAATATGACGACTGCAGCCTTAACACCGAGACGCTTCTTAATGCAACAAAGTCTCTTAGTAATTTACTATAAATAGCTTTATTTATATTAATAGCACACGTTTGCTCTTATCTAAATTTACACCAAAAGTAAATGAGGGAAAAATAAATTATGACTTACTTGAGGTGTAGATTTTGTGGTACAGTTTCCAAGTCCAAGCTTTCCATAGTCTCCATCACCAAACGACCAGACGATGTTTCCATCAGAAGAAATGCAAACAGTATGATTAAGACCACACGCCACATAACCCACGGTATATCCTTCTAAAGCTACCACTCGCTCAGGAAGCTTCTTATTCGCTGTAGATCCCAAGCCCAGTCTCCCATAATCACCATTTCCAAATGTAAATAGTTTACCACTGCTTGTCACAACAGCACTGTGCTTAAATCCACACGATAACTGAAAATATAGAAAGAAAGCACACAATGTTTCGATTAACGGTTTTTTATATTTCTTTCACATTTTTAACTTTAAAATTAAAAAAATATATAATAATAAAGAGGATGACCTTCAATATTAAAAGATACAAATGTTTGAAGAACAAAACACTGAAATTCATCGGAAAATCTAGAAAGTATCAGAATAAAACATGGTTATCGAAAACGTTTTGCTACTCTGAATCATAAGAACACGGAGAGAAAGCACAACTCTCTTAATAGTACCTGTACAACTTCTTCACTCTGCAACGCCTCAATCTGCCGTGGACGTCGCTGTCGATCGCTATTGCCATGGCCTAACTTTCCATAATCTCCATCGCCCCACGAAAACACCTCACCACTTTCAGCTAAGGCCAAACTATGTCCATCGGAACCACACGAAGTAGCCAGGGCAGTTATTACAAAACCTGAAAACAAACAACAAGACAGTTACCATAAGCAGATAAAAACCCTACATACGTTATTACACAAGGTCTATTAGAGGAAGATAAAACAACCGTTTTATTGTTGGGGCAGAAATAACAAAGCTCTGAATTTAAACGAACAATGCACAGGATTGAAGTTTTAATCCTGAAGTTTGAGTCAAAACCAAATACAACAAAGCAAAGGAATACTCCCATAGATTACTAGTTAGGGCAACAAAGAGGTAATCACAATGTCATGGTTTGAATTCTGCTAAAGAAGAGAGAAATTAAATAGATAATACAGGGTTATCAATTTAAAAACTAACCGATTCAATTCAAAAGGTCGCGTCAGCCGACAGGATAATCAATGTATA
Organism: Lepisma saccharinum; assembly: GCA_022664845.1. NCBI lineage: Eukaryota > Metazoa > Arthropoda > Insecta > Zygentoma > Lepismatidae > Lepisma > Lepisma saccharinum. Next base: position 20,624 of record JAGDQP010028815.1, read on the forward strand.
AGTTTGAATTATTAATATTACTAATCTACATGCATATTAGGTTGTCTCTATAGTTACATGTAATTAAATATCTTACAAAAAAAAAAAAAAATGCTGAAAATGATTACAATTTTGTTTTGAACATTCATCCACAAGCTAACCATATTCCGTGAAATTTTTCTCAACGTTTCAGGCGTAATTGTCTGTCTTATTGTAGCAGTCCCTATCGTGAAGATTGTTCCCATAAACATTGTCTTTTTAGAAAGCGCCATAGAAAGGACCCCACACGCTCAGAGAAGACGATATCTTCAACAAATCTTACTGAAATGCTGCTGCACAAACTGTTTAAAACAAAGGTTAGCGAGGTTCACAATGCTAATGAACAAGCGAGATCTACCTAACACAGATTCACATGTTCGCCGTTGATAGCAGTTATAAACCTAACTTACACTGCTCACTAATATTATTCCAACTTATAACAAGGAATGTAACAGACTTACAGGGTACTAAGAAAGCTGCATTACATCATATCAATAACATCCAATAAGTGATTTTAAGAACCCCACATGTCCTGAAATGAATTTGAATTAAATTTTAGGGCCTTTAGGCAACTTTGACCACGTCAGATGGATGATGATCGGATGAATTGGTGGAATGAAGAAAGTGGGAGGAAACAGGAGAACCCCGAGAAAACTCACGCACACAGTGTTTGTCCACCACAAAGCCTACATGGCATGAGTAGGAATCGAACCGAAGATCCCTAGCACCAGAGGTGAGCGCTATAGCAATTGAGGCACTGTGGCCCGAACTCCTGAAATGACGGTGTTTAAATAAACACACAGACGCACACTGTTTCGTGTTCAGTCTACACTACATTTAAGGTTAACTGAATTTGTAACAACGTTTTGTATTGCCGGCGTTATTCGTGGATATGTATTGTTTAATCCACGCTATTCTGTCTATGTTGCGAACACAAATAAGTCACTCTCTCATTAATAATAATAAAAAAAAAAAGTTTCTCAAGTAACTTATACAAATATATTCTTCTCCTTTTCAGAATGCTATTAATCCACTAACCTTGTAATGCCGATATCACAGTTAGTGAATGAAGATCATCCGAATTGCCTTGACCAAGCCTTCCATAACTTCCCTCGCCACACGCAAGCACAGTTCCATTCGCCTGGATAACAAATGTGCAATTCTGTCCACAGATCACTTGCTGAGCTCCAGAAAATGTGTCTGCTAGTACCGGTGTGAACGTGCTTCGACCTGAAAGACGTAAATTATATTACAGATAGTGAGAAAATATATTAGATTTTTTTATCATTAAATTCAGTACGCAATTTATTTATTTATTTACTTTCTACAGAGAATGCATTCTCCATTTACTGAAGGTATTGTACCAGACCCCCCCCCCCCCATATCACGTCTGATACTATAATAATAATAATAATAGAAAGAAAGAAAACACACACACAAACAAAATAATCGCAGTACATTTTCCTTGGTGGAATTCTATTGACCGTTTTACACTGATTCATTTGCCACTATCTCGTTAAGTACCTGTTTATTTTTATACCTTGCACCGTGTCTTTTACATATTGCACTGTTTTTCTTCATATTTTATATTGCACATATCTGAACAATATTTACGCATCACATATCATAACTATCATTATCAATATCATCATTTTCATATCATTCGCATTTGTACACCTTCTCTCACTATGAGACGGGGTATGTAAAATAACAAACAGTTATTGTAGTATGCTACAAAACCCAAGAATGACATTAACACAAATCTTTATAATTTTCTTAATCGTATTAAAAAAAAAACATGAATTCCTATCTTACAAATGAAGGAAAGTCTCTACTTCTTCCCTGGAAATTAAGGTACACCTATTATTAATAATTATGACTAAATACCGGAAATTTTGCAGTAATCTATCTCTAAGTGTTCTCACCTGCTTCCCCTAACTGGCCATGACGACCACTCCCCCATAGGTACACCTGGCACTTTCCCCCTAATTGCCAATCATGAGGTTGCTGTGTAGCCCACAACATCACTTCTTCATCTGCTTTCAAACTCCACTGAGAATTATCCAAGGCAGAGGCATCATCATCACCTGCAAAACATTCCGATTTAATTTAGACATTTCACTGGAGTAATTTACATTAATGAGTTGTCCAGCACGTACGGTTCAAATCAGTCAAATCTCAAGCAAGTTCTTTCCATTGAATTTGAATTTAATTTTTAAGGTCTTTAGGCAACTTTGACTCAGACCGGTTGGATGATGATGGGAGAATTAGTGGAATGAAGAAAGTGGGAGGAAACAGGAGAACTCCGAGGAAAAACATGCACACGGTGTTCGTCCACCACAAAGGAGATGGGATCTAACCAGGGACCCCAAGCACTAGAGATGAGCGATCTACCAATAAGCCACCGTGGCCCCACGTGCTTTCGTTTAGGACATTTGAGAAAAGCGATAGGGATAATAAGTTCAAGATCTTTTGGGTCCTATCCCAGCATTCGACCTAAGAAAAATTTCTTGTAAACTTCAGTCAGTAGTGAGTGGGGGAACTGTTATTAACGTCCGAAACGAGCTGCGGAACTTCTAAGGACGGAATCTATATGAGCAGATTGCAAATACGGGGTTTAGTCTTAGTCTAAGTTAAGCTTAGACTTACTAGCCTAGGTCTGAGTCTTTGCAATCGGGCGCCGTATAATGAACTACGAGGTGATTGAACCCGTTATCACGCGCACAGAAAGCGATCGCGCTAACCTCTCGGCCGCTCCAAGCTCACTTCAGTCAGGAGTATGACCATGATGTGCAAGGAGATGTACAATTCAAAGTGAGTACTTACGCGTGTTTCGCCTCCATTCTTGTCACAGGTACTCTCACATCCTTCACGAACTATACCTTATATATATATATATATATATATATATATATATATATATATATATATAAGGTAAACTTAAGACAAATGAAGGAGAAAAAAGTATAATACTTACAGCTTACTTTCGCATTAGATCACACATATTCACATGTACACATAAAAAAAGTCACTATATTTCGTGTATTCACACTTTTTCAAGTAGAGACGAAGAGAGCGCAGTTCACATGTTCACAAAATACAAGTTTGAAGAGACAGTGGCGACACGTAGCGGACAAAACATCAAAACTTGAAAAAGTGTGAATATACGAAATATAGTGACTTTTTTGTGTGTGCATGTGAATATGTGTGATC
>JAGDQP010028816.1:0-13538 GCA_022664845.1 Lepisma saccharinum
CATCAAGAACATCATTACCGCTACTGTATTAATTTCACAATGATAACTGTACTGTATTCTTTTCCTGTCTTTTGTTAGGGTGGAATTACAGACCGTGTACTTTCTCAAAGTGTCTATACAGTAAATAATATTCAGATACTAAAGACAACGCTTCACCAGCGAGTTAGACATAAATCACTTCCTGTACATGTTGTACTACATGACAGCATGAAAAAAAAAGGCCCGATAAAATTACTAACTGAATATTTATACATATTTCAGATTCTCTTTACTTCAAAATCCAGTAGTTCCTGTTAACAGGGTTCCCACTCACCTGGAAAACCTGGAATAGTCAGGGAATCCAGCTTAGCACTAAAAAGTCCTGGAAAAGTCAGGGAATTCCACTTTAAATGTCTAAAAACCTGGAAAAGTCAGGGAATTTGATAGGTTATTGTTTTGAAGTTCATTTAGCTACAGCAGGCATTTAATGTTAGATCGTTTTTGAAATTACTAGGAGGCTAATTTGCCAACCATGAAGCAATTTAAGAAAAGAATACAGTGAAATATTTTGATGTATCTTTATTTTCATGCAACTATGATCTTTATTTTCCCATGGAATTATTATATATATATTTTGTATATATATATATATACAAAATGAGGTACCTAGAAATTTTTGAGTAGTGACCTGGAAAAGTCAGGGAATTTGATCTTGGTTGTTGAGCTTTGACTAACTGACAATGTGTTAGGATTGTGCATATTCTGTTACATTGTGAAGGTGGGGTTCATGCTGAGAAATTTACCTAGGTTTTGGGGGATTTTCTCCTCACGCCTACCGGAAAGTTCTGAATAATATTCCTTATCGTTATTGGAGGACCAAAATTTCAGTATATTATGTTACAGCAAAGACGTTTTAAAATAAATGTTACATTACCAGCAGTTGTGTGGGCACATGTTTCAATAAACGGTACATCATTGTATATCTCAAATAAGATTCCCAAATTTATTTGAAAAACTTGAATTGTTTTGTGGTTGACATTACAGTTTGAAACCTTTCTGCATAATTTGACATGGATGACAAAACTTGGAGACCTACACTTCCGTTGTTATACAAAGTTGTAATGAAGACATGGAAAATATCAAGAAAAAATATATAAAAAATAATTTTCTTGTATATTGTTGTTGTGTTTGTATGCTATTGAAATATACAATAGCACCTTCTATCTCTTTTAATGCTCAATGCTCTCTTTTTTATGATGCATTGCAGCTAATAGTTGTGAGTACTGAGTTTTTAGGTAAAACATAGATGTGATATTGTGTGACTACATTTAACAGATAACAGATAAATTCGTTATACAAGTTTTTCCAATGAAGCTCTAAACTGATATAATTTACGTCATTCCATACCTAGGGCGAGTGGTTCATTATTGCATTTAACCATCACTGTTTAAGTTCATATCACTCCGGCACGAGACTAATAACCAGATCGGAAATTGTAGGTCAGATTTATAATACCACTTCGTGTGTGTAGCGAAATGGGAATTGATCTGGCAAAACTGTGGTACAATTAAAATGCAAGTATGTGCAAGTTGATTGATGAAATCAGTATACTCAGACGCTCTTTTGATCATCGGCTCCTCATTTTTTTTTAAATACATTGATTACAATTTGTTCTTCAAGAAAAAAGTTCTCAGAACATTTTCATGTGTTGTAATGAGGCCTAAAATAAATTATTATTGTTTTTTTAAGTGCTGACCGAACGACATTTGGCAAAAGAGGATGACGTTCGGTATCCTTACAAATCAGTTTGTGATAGAGTAATAGGAAGCCAGAAACCTTGTAGTGAGATGTAATGATTGGTATACATCCGTTAAAGTGACGCATTTAGAGAGAACAAGACCTCTGTAATAAGTTGTTTGATGTGGGTCACAGCATAGACAGATATACAAGAAATACTATCGTGGATTCTGTTAATGTTGAAATTAGCATCTTGAATGGGGTTCATGTCACGCAACCTAATAATCGCTTTCTATAAACTAAGACTTTCACATGGTTAAGATGATTACTGCGAAAAATTAGTGTTTCCGCTGCTTTGAAGAACCTTCCTGTAAGCTTTATTTTAATGTGCTTGTAATTACAGGTTTGAACCGATACACCCTGAAGCAGATGAAGAGGTTGTTATTTGTTGGGAAAATACTGTTGTGTTTTGTGTCAGTGCATACCAGTATCTGATATTAGCAGCTGTGTTCTCCAAAGGAAAACCGTACAGAAAACCCTTTTATACAAACAGTAAGTTTTTAAATCATCTCTTATATTTAAGATTTTTTTAATGTTATTTCATTTCATGCTCACGAGGCCAATAATCTTTCACTGAAATCGGAAACACCATTTTGTAACCCTGCTAAAATCCAAGATCCACAGCAGCTTTGAAATTCTCTCCGACTGAGCAGCTGTGGATCTTCAATTTTAAATTACAAATCCACTGTAACTCCGTGTATTTTTAACCTGTCTCTATGTTTCTTATTTTATAGTAGTTTTGAGTTCGGTGTCGATTTGAAACATAATTTAATTCTTTTACCTATGTAAATTTCAATGACGAAGACATTTTTATTGTATACACACGGAACAAATGCTGTTCCTCGAACTTTCATAAGGGCGCAACATTACTAACCGTAACCTTGCATTTTTTTAAACTAAAAAAGAGAAAAAACAACTTGTTTTGTTATACGCGGTGGGTTTTCGTGTTTTGAATGAATGGCAGAGAGTTTGTTCTAGGTGTTCATTATGTAAAAAAATCTATCCCCGTGCGATACGCACGCGCCGTGAACGGAACATGGGGATGTGGAGGTAGCGCTCCACATATTCTCGAGCGCCCATACCTTCCCAAGATGCCCAGGAATACCAAGGACACGACGCTCTGGTACTCAGTTTGATAGGAGGCTGGGTGCACTTCAGATCGTCAGGCAAGGGAACACTGCGAGAAAGGTCTCCAGTGTCTTGGCGTGTGAGCCACGGCGACCCCTGGTGTTCATTATGTAGAATACGTAATTTTAGTGAAGATTGAAGTCTCATTTAATCTATTGGGGCTTAAAATATTGTCTTTTTGTTGACGCGTCGGGTTGTCTGTGAATTTTGTTATCTTCTAAGTTTGAAGTCATATTATAGTATGTGTAACTTGTAGAAGTCAGAACTTTTCTTGTATATAGAACTGCTCCTACAACGTATAGTAGCAATGTAAATATTACTCATGTCTTAGTGCAGACATTAGAAAGAATTTGGGTGGCATTTCGTGTGCTAATATACAAAGGACAAAACAAGGGAAATCATTAACAGAAATTTAAATTTGATTAAAATCATCAACAAGACAAATGACTACAAGAACTTGTAAGAGCAAGAAGCTAATGAATAAAACATAGTAAACAGTTAAAACACAAAATGCATGGAAAAAGTAAAATCAAAGCTGATCTAGTTCTGGAAAGAAACAAAACTGCTGTGGGACGAAATTTAACGTCACAGTTACAGAGTGCATAGTTGAAGATGCAATATAGCGAAGACGAGATGTAGAGTAGTAATAGTAAATAATATGTGATGAGAATATTTTTCTCTTCCCACCCCCCAGGGTCGGTCGGTCGGTCGGTCGGTCTCTCTCTCTCTCTCTCTCTCTCTCTCTCTCTCTCTCTCGCTCTCGCTCTCTCTCTCTCGTAGGAGTTCTCCGAGTATTGTTTCAGAAACACAGTGCACCTCGTATGTATGAATATATAAACAATATGACAACAATCATTTTTCCTTTATACACTTCTTATGCACACTATATAAATAATACTTTCAGATAGGCAGTATGCATACACCAATTCTTACTGGGGTCCCGGTGGCTAAATGGTCAGAGGGATCACCTCTGGCGCTTGGGGTCGTCGGTTCAAACCCTGGTCGTGCTTCGTGGTGGACAAACACCGTGTGCGTGGGTTTTCCCAGGATTCTCCCACTTTCTTCATTCCACCAATCATCCCATCATTATCCATCCGGTCTGAACCAAAGTTTCCTAAGGCTTTTTTTTTTTTTTTTTTTTTTTTTTTTTTTTTTTTTTTTTTTTAATTAAATTCATAATTTTAAATTTACCACCTACCCTGACATTGAGAGCACCATATTCCTGTGGGTCCGTGTTTCCAGCGGTCTAAATCTCACGCAGTCTTGAACTGACTCAGGAGTGTGGTCGCCCACAACCATGGATTTTTTAAATTTTATTTATGGCCTTGAGGCATCTAATCCTCAGGCCGCCACAACCATGGATCCAAAAGAGATCTTCGGAGGCTAAATTACCTCTTGCAATGTTGAGTCAAATTAAGCAACTGAAGAGATCTGAAGAATGTTACCAAAGTTGATCTTTTACACCAAGATTACATGTAATTTACAGCAGGTACAAATTTCAGAACTAAATAATAATATAATCAAATTATAGAATTAATACTAAAAATTACAATATTAGTAAATTTAGTTTTGTAGTATGTGGGAAGTTTCGATACATTCATTCTTGCACTGTTCTTGGTTATGCTTTGGATTCACGCAAAGAAAAAAAACCGTATTCGTTTATTTTACGTATACTTTCTATCTGCACTTACTTTTGCAATGTACTGTTAAAGTTCTCATAGAAGTGGTAATGCAACTTATATCCTTTCTCTAATTCAATAATTAAGTATGTTTTCCTGTTTTAAAAAGTCATCTGGAAAGGAGAAAAATAAAGAAAAATAATTTTATTATAGTGGAAATCTAATATTACATACTTTTTTTTTTCCTTTTACAGTTTTGTTTCTACTCACACTGATAGCATTAGTAGTTTGTACCACGTTCATAATGGTATTTCCCATTCAGCCTATGGCTAGTTTCTTTGAAGTCATGGAATATTCCTGGAAATGGCAGCAAATTAGCTTTAGGCTGTCATTACTTGCTTTGCCAGTTATTAATCTCAGTTTATCCTTATTTGTCGAGGTAAGTTGTTAGATATGTCAAATATGCACATCATTATAATAGCATTTAGGGTCAATTCTACAATCGACCGCTAAACTTCTAGTCAGCCCCAAGTTGAGGCCAACTCTCATTTTGCGTACTCATTGGCCACAATCAGACTTGGCCTCAACTTAGCGATCGATTGTAGAACTGACCCCTAATAGTTTTAGCTTTCCATGTGATCAATGAACGCCTTGATTTCAATGTATGCATAAAAAGATTCCCCGAAATAAAAAAAAAAAAAAAGAAAAAAAAAAAAAGAAGATACGTGAAGCCTTCTTAGACATAGGCATAAATATGTATAACCTACCCAGTCTCCGTGGTCTAGTGGTGAAGATCACGCACTAGAGATCTTTACTGAAGGATATCAAAGTTTAAATCCTGCTTACGCCGGTTATCGACGGTGAGGTTTTCTCTTAATGGAATGGTATTATCTGGAGTAGTGTGTGGTCTGTTCCTCTCCTTGAATGTTCTGTACCGTTAAGTCATCGCTTTAGGTTTCAGATAGACTTGGGGTGATGCCTACCAGAAATAACAGGAAATGAATAGAGGTAATACGAAGAGTTTACAATTGTGTTTGGTTTTGCTATTTACTTTCCAATTTTCTAAACTTACGAAGTTCCTTTTAATGTTCCGAATAAGATTAAAAGTAATTTATAATTAGGTTGTTCGCATGTTCATGTAGTACGTAGCAGTTTTTTTTTCTGGACTTTTAATCAATTAGTGGTTGACTTGGTATGCAAAGAATACGCGAAATTCTTACAGTGCTTTTGGAAACTAATGTCGATTTAAAAATTAATCGCGAAATGAGTCTAATAGTATTATTTTATTAAGAAATACAATAATGTATGGCATACAAAATCAGTTTTTGTCAAATAGTATTATTGTTAATTACCTAACTTTTTTTTTACTGTAGCTGCTATTATTGTTAATTACTTTTTTACTAATGGTGTTGTAATTTTTATTGATGCTAACGAGAAAGATTTAACGATAAGCTAGGTAGGCTACGAAAATTGAGTTGGGGGATGTCAACGCAAAGGTAGGCAGAGAAGAAAGTTTTAGGCCTACGTTAGGCAAATCAAATCAAAAAGTACACAACAGAAACTGAGAAAGATTGATAACCTTTGCGATATCGACAAATCTAGTAGTAAAGAGTACGTACTTTGAACGTAGATATACACACGGATATCTTTGGGCGGCAAAACAGTCAGATTGATCGCATATTAGTAGGTAGACGAAGATATACCAACATACTGGACGATAGGGCTTACAGAGGAGCAGAAAGTAACACCGACCATTAGTGATCATGAAAGTGAGAGAAGAGTTAGGATGGAGATTGAATTGAGATTGTTCGTGTTTCTTCTCGACCAGGAAAAGCAAAGCACCAAAACAACTGAATTTTGAAGTAAAACTATTAGATAATTCGAGCAGACCTTCTCGAAATCTTAATCGACTCTAGTGGTAATAAAAATGGTATGAATAATAATAATAATAATAATAATAATAATGAATCGATGCGAATAAGATGTGGGAGGCAATTCGTGACACAGTGAAGGGCACCGCAAAAGAACGTGTAGGTGAAAAGAAACGACAAAAACAAGCAAGGCAGCGATGAATAAGCAATAAAACTGAAGCAAGTGCAAACCACTACAGTAAAGCGAAACGCAACACCACAAAAAGTGACAATATCTGAGTCAGAAAATTCAGGAGATAGAGGAAAATTGCAAGACAAATAATATAAGAGACCTATACAAAGGAGTAAAATTAGTTAAAAGGTTACCAGCCAAGACTAGGATGATTAGAAATGAACATGGAGATCTTCAGGCGGATCCGACTAAAATTCTCGATATGTGTAAAAGTTATTTCGACAAGCTTCTGAATGTATACACAGGTAAAAAAAAAAAAAAAAAAAGAATTTTGAAATCCATACCAGAGAACCGTGGATATCCGAATCTATCGAGTTTGAGGTCGATCAAAGCACCAGGAATTGACAACATCCCAGCCGGATTAATTAAATGGGGAGGAACGGCACTAGTCAAAGAAATGCAGAAATTGATAAATGCTGTATGGAGAAAGGAGGAACTCCCAAAGGAATGGAAACCCTCAGTAATAGTTCTGGTTTATAAAGAAGCGATGAATCTGACTGTAATAATTACCACAGAATTCTTTACTCCCAACATGTTACAAAATATTGACTAACATCCTGCTAACACGCCGAAGCCTATTTGTAGATTAAATAATTGGAGATAATGAATGTGGATTTATTAAAAATTGATCTACGTTGGTCTAGATATTGATTTAACCTTGAGGCAAATATTGAAGAAGGAATAGGCATTCAGTGGGACGGTTCACCAGTTGTTCATATATTTTAAGAAAGCATATGATTCTATGAAAAAGAAAAAACTTTACAATAACCTTGCACGACTCATAATTCCGAAAAAAAACTTGTTCAACTACTAAGGATGTGTCCCAGCGACCCCATAAGCAGAATAGTCAGTAGATGTCAGATATTTTTAAGATTCACAGCAGATTGAAACAAGGTGATGTTACTACTACTCTTGAACTGTGCGTTAGAGCATGCGATTTTAAAAATTTAAAGAGGACAAAAATGTACTAAACTTGAATGGCTTGAACCAACTGTTCGTATAAGCGGATGATGAAGATTTAGTAGAGGACTATATAGTATAGTATATGCACTAAAAAATAACGCCGATGTCTTAGGTCTACAGGTGAACGTAGAGAACGTACATGATAAGAGATGAACGTACATGATGAACGTAGAGAACGTACATGATAAGCCGAAACACACAGGATGAAGGTAATAGAGACATAGTAGAAAGTAAATACATTTAGATATTTGAGAGCATATGTAACAAGCAAGAAGGAGATCACGGAAGAAATAAAAAGTCACTTAGCAAAAGGCAACTCATGTTTCTGTTCAGTCCAGAAACTCCTAACCTCGCGGTTAATATCTAGAAAGTTGAAAATTACAGAATGGTTATTCTACCGCTAATATTTTATGATTCCGAAAGTTGGAGTATGACCCTGGCAAATGAACATAAATTGCATGTGTTTGAAAATAAGGTTTTGAGAAAGATATACGGGCCAAATTGGGACGAGGTGACTGGAGAATGAAGGAGAATGATGAAGAATTCCACAGACTGTACGATTCACCCGATATTATAAGAACAACGAAATCACAGCGGCTAAGATGGGCAGGTCATGTAGCTCGGATGGGGAAAAAACTAAGATTATGTTCGATCGTTGTTGGGAAGCGGAGGGAGAAGTGGCGTTGGGGGACAATATTACAAGAGATCTTCGAGAGATTGGTGTTCGTGATGAATACTGGCTTGATCGTGCCCAGGTTAGAATATAATTACGGTGATGAACATGCGGATTGTGTAAGCAATAGAAATAGTTATTTTTATAGAATAGTTAATTTTATGGTGCATGTCATTTTTTGGTCACGTGTTATAATACGAGAATGTTTTTTACAAATTTTATATATATTTTTCAGATGGTTATTGCAGACAGTTGGTGCCTTAAGAAGTGTGGTCATTGCATTACAAGAAAAACTAAACCAAAAAATAAGTACAAAATTATAAACAAACAAATTACAGATAATTCCAGCTGGTTGAAAATAGGAGAGGCCATTTACACAGACGCAGTTCTTTGACATACAATTTGTTCATTAGGGTAGAACATTCCATTTTTATTACAAATTTCAGTTTTAATGTGTTAGCAATAAGTGGAGTCTCTTTTTATGTAATGGATATCGTATTTGTATATGAGTTATAGCCAGTAGTGAATGGCAATAATTGAAGTTCAGACTAGTATCGTTTCAATGGACTTACCAAGTTCAAGGTTATTAATTGTTAATTACGTCTTGGGTATTCATTATTTCAGTGTGTCTCAATGTTCTTCTTTAACACACACAAATGTTTTGGTAGAAAGGATATTCAACGATTAGCTGGATCTAGTTGTTATGAGTATGGTAAACGTCAATTTGTCCTAGCGTTTATATGTCAAACGAATAATAGGGTATACGTTATGTATACGCTAATCTTCCATTGTAATTTCCTTCCGTTATATATTATTTAAAATATAGATTGACGGGTGTCCCTGTCTATGTACAGGGACAAGTCATAGTTGTCAATTGGACAAGACAAAAAAAATTGTGTCGGAATCTTACTATATACCCATCAAAGCAACAACAAAAGTTTTCTATGGCTTCAGCTAAAATTAGTTAGTTTTTGGAAGTTAGATTTTAGAAATATCGGTACATAAATGTTTTTGTTTTGTAAAACTTTACATGTGTATGGCATTTTTTTAATTCTTTAATCAGGATGTACAAAGAAAGTATTGTATTATAATCCAGTTGTAAATAATATGTGTTGTACAAGTCACGAAATTAATCGTAAATTCGTAAAGCTCTAGTTTTGAAGCATAAATATATTTTTCTTTTAGATTTGTAGATTTTAACACTTCGTATATTAAAAATGTGAATGAATGATGAATAGATGTTTGTGTGTTTGTTCACTTGAAGAATAGAAAGAGAGATTGAACATATGTATATGAACAAAATTTTTTTTTTTTTTCGTACACAAACTCTAAGTCAATTTTTCTTTTTGTGTATTACTTTGCATAGCTGGAAGATCTAGATAATATTTTATCATTTTAAGTTAACTTTTAAGCTTATTCATCTCTGAATTTATATTATGCCTAAACAGTAGCGAGTTTACTATATAGTACTATGTAGTATGATGTGAGTTAAGTTCTAGCGTTAAACGCCATTTGCTTTTACTTCAAATTGAGATATCAGCTATGAATTATGAGTCTTACAGCTGTGAAAAATTTTACTAGTAACTTTTATTTTTTTGTTCTTCTGTTCTTCACAACACTAATTGAAATGTTGTAATCAACATTTCATTGTTGTAATGAGTATTTTGTTGAGTTATAGTGATTTTTTGTTTTATTTAGATTATTAAAATCACTTCTTTTGTTGAGTGTTTGAAATCTTTTCTTGTCCTATACTTATGTATTCTTGTCTTTACTTTATTGACTAGCATCAATGTATTCTTTTAAATATTGTCATCGCTATAAATTCTTGAAAAAGCATATGCATAATTCTGTTTTTTTGTTTATTTTCTTAATTTATTGTAAAGCATTATATTAAGGTAAGTATACGAACATATTTGACAGTGAATATATTCGTATTCTTCCAAAAGCTCTTCATTCATTTGTCGACGCCAATGGATGTAATGTATCTAGTTTAGAATAATTTATTAACAAGATGTAGGCTTTCTGTACCAAGAGTCGTAGTGTAAGCAATAAGATGCGTCATATTTATGTTCCTTTTAGTTTCTCCTATGTTTGTGTTGTGCTTAAATTATTTGCTTGTCTTAATCATTATGTCGCACATTTACAAGAAAATTGTCAGAACTCAATTTTTCTCTTAAAAAAGAGAGAACCATTTTCCTTTTTTTTTTTTTTTTGACGAAAAATGCCACAAGTATATTCACATCGGTGGCCGGTAGATAGCGTAAATGTTTGATGGATTTTACATATAGCTTCTTGAGTAAGTCGTCACTATTTTTCCTTGTCCTATAAAATTATACTTTTTTGAGTTGACACTTTTCTTGGAAACGTGCAATAATGTGTTAATGTGTAGCAATACACTGCGAAAGCGGAAGAAAGAAGTGCTTGCATATCTGCTCCTATAGAATGTCTGCTCTGTTATGAGGAATTCTTAATAGTATTTGCAATTATTGCAATTTGTATTTAATATGAAGTATATTCATATTGTTCTATAATCGGATACATAACTCATGATATCTATCCTGTATATCTGAAAACAATTCATGTAACGATTACTAGATAACACCACTTGTCCTTTCCAAATCGTTTTGTGTATAAAATTGCTATCCTCAGTACTTCGTCGTGTTTTATGATTATGAATTTAGATCAAAAAGGTAATATTTCGTCTGTCTTTGCATACTTGGGCTGCCAGAACCAAGAATTACTGCACTCTCGTACACTAGTAGTACAGATCGCTGTCTAATGTCAGCACTGGAGACATGACGTGTTCCTGATTTCCAAGGTCTTTCTCAGTTCCACCACGCGAATGTTGTAGAGGCGCCCATAATTAAAGCTCTGTCCCCATTATATTTGCCGAGACACGTCATCTCGGAAGACTGAGACGGGCTTAGGACAAAGATGCTTGTACAACTCGTTAATATAAATTAAAGGTTCAAAAATTGTTATATACTTAAACATTTACCACATAGGACAACACACAATTTTCTGAGAAAATTCTTTTACCGTAGAGTAAACAAATAATGCTAATGATTTGAAGAACAATGTGCTACAATCCAGTGAAATCTGGCAGCCCATATCGATTTTTTAAACAATGTTTTTAATAAGTAAATTTGTTTCTCTTGACATTTTGCATCTTTCTGAACTTCAATTTGGTCAGAATGATATGTAAGGGAAAGAGTTTCTTCCTAATTAGCGTTCAGATATGAAGTATGTCAAACAATCAGTGAGTAATTCAAGAACGTAAAGCTTTATACTGTTCATAAGATAAATTTTTGCTGTTAATGAACTGAAAAACTAGTAGTAATCATAAGCAGTCTAGTATCCTCGTTCTTTACTTTTTCATGCTCTTTTTATCGTTCATGAGATTGAAAAAATTCAATCTGCAAGAACTAGTCTCTCGCACGAAGGCTAGAGTAACCCATAAATTTTACTAAACCAACAACGAGCAGTCCAAAAATCACATCCATTCTTTCCTCCGACGTGTCGTTGAGAGAGAGAGGAAGAGGAGGAATGTGACATAGTATTGAATCAAATGTGACTTTATTATTTTTGTTTCCACCCTTTCTCTATTACATACTCACTAATTTTTCTCTATTACATGCCAAACTAGGCGTTTCGCGCAGAAACTAATCAACTTTCCAGTTAATTACCAAGCGGCCATAGCTCAGTTGGTAAAACGTTGATGTCTCATTCGCGAGATCCTAGGTTTGATACCAGTGACCGACCATCCTGACGGGTTTCGCCAGTGTTTTTCCTCAATCACACCAGACAATTGTACCTCCAAATAGGCCCTGGCTGACTTCTTCCATCTTTTCCCTTACGCTGTCTCGTTCTGAGCCATTAATGCCTGAAGGTCACAAATAAAATTTAGTTCAATTTCACGGTTAGTACATACGGTATCCCGCCAATTCCAAAATACTTTGCAAGAACCTCATCGCCTACTTTAATGTTTTACCAGTATAGACGCATCCTGTATGCAGCAGATGACTTTAGTCGAAAACTTTATTAAAGTTTTATGTTATCTACAGTTTTTAAAATCGGCCAACCGCAAGATACGTAAATTTTGGCCTCTTCTAAATTCAAATAAGTTTGTTCATGCACCTTGTATCTAAACGAAACTTAACAATTTCGATATTAATGCTCCTATAGCAATTGGCCTTTTGTGACGTAGTTCTTTAGCGAAAGAATCTTATTTTATTTCCTACGTTTGTTCTATCTATAACGTTCAATGTATTACGTAAGCATATTTTTGTCATTTTAGATCCTCCGCCACCTCCCTTTGTACTTATGTAAAACTTGTCAAATTTCATCGTTATTTTGTAGTTGAAGAAACTGTTTAAATCATTGAATCTGCACTAATATGTTTTTAAGCGAATCTTACTAAAGCATTAGTTTGACCTCCTACCCCATTGTCAGATAAAATAAGCATAGCTTGAACCCCTTGAATACTTACGTAATACTTGAACGACCTTTAGTAGTATTTTGTTTTGTTTTCTGACATTTTATTACTCTTAACGTCACTTTACCCCTTTAAATGAAAATTAAGAGAAAAGTAAAAAGAAACCAAATGCTTAATACACGAAATGAAACTATGTATTAGATGATACTCTCGCAACTGGTGACCTACCATCACCTGATGGATTATCACTTTGTTACAGGTTATAACCCGTTTTTCTATGTATATGAAAATCTTGTGCAATTCCAGGATATTTTTTATTATTATTATCGGGTACTACTACTAGTATGATTTGCTAAGCTGATGCCGCCGTAACTTTGAGCGTTTGCAGCTTCGAAACGACACACAATTTTTAATTTCTTTATAAAGGAACGTTATCTTGTTTTGATGTAAATAATCGAAGTTCGTACTATTATTTCCGACACATCCTTCATTAATACCTAATTGTTATCGCAAAATGTTTAAAATGGCGGATAATTATCGCAAACGTTTTATTAACAAATAGTGTAAAAACTGTCGAGGGGCACTAGGTCATTAGTTGCGAGACTGCCGGTTGACGTGTCGTTAATGACGTTTGAAAGCTCGATCTCTCAGATGCTAGGAATAGTTGTAGCTAATATATACACTACTGATATTTTCTTTTTAAACAAATAAATTCTTTAAAAGAACACTTCCTAGAATTGGTATACTATAACACATGTTAACTGCTATCAATTAGTTTCAAAATATTTCTCCTCTCTCTCCAGCAATATTTATCGTAAAATTAAAGTACAATATTTATCGT
>JAGDQP010028817.1:0-23852 GCA_022664845.1 Lepisma saccharinum
AACAACAACTCGCAGATCAATTAAATGTGACACGAGAAGCAGTTTCCTTACGTTTAAGAGCCATGGGCAAGATTCAGAAGGTGGGAAAATTGGTTTCACATGCATTTAGTCAACGACAGCAGGAAAACCGGCGAAATTCTGCTCGCCAGGTACAAAAGGAAATTATTTCTCAATCGAATTGTCACTGGTGACGAAAAGTGGATCTACTTCGAGAATCCTATGTGCAAAAGATCATGGGTATCTCGAGGAAAACCGGCGATATCGACTGCAAGACCAAATCGCTATGGACGGAAGGCAATGCTTTGTGTTTGGTGGGATCAGAAGGGAATGATCTATTATGAACTGCTTATCTATTATGAAACCTGGCGAAACCGTTAGTACCCAAAGTTACCGACAACAAATGATCGATTTGCATCAAGCTTTGCGTGGTAAAAGACCAGAATATGACCAAAAACAAGATAAAGTGATTGTGCTTCACGATAATGCACCCTCCCACACAGAAAAACCGGTCAAGGAAACGATTGCGGCGCTTGGCTGGGAAATCCTTCTGCGTCCGGCTTACTCACCAGACATGGCACGTTCCGATTTTCACTTATTTGCATCCATGAGACACGCACTTGCTGACCAGCGCTTCACATCTTACGAAAATGGCTTGATGACTGGTTTGCAGCACAAGAGGCACAGACCTTTTGGTCTGGCATACACACATTGCCGGAACGATGATGGAAATGTATCGCTAGCGATGGCCAATACTTCGTATAAGATAGTTCTTAGCATTGTCATCCAATCACTGTGTCTTTTCTGTACATAAATTCCGGTTTCATATTTACGCACTTGGTATTAAACTTTCAAGATATTATTGTCATGGAATTACACGCCAGGATTCTTTACGCTGACGTCATGATTGTCCATCTCCGCAAACACTCGTAAGGACAGAGGGACTAGTGCCCTGAGGTTAGAGTCCAGAGATTCTGGCAGAACCCACCAAAATGGGAGTTCTGAAGCATTATTTTTTACGGTAAAAATAAATAGAAACTTTACAATTCTACTTCCAGCTTCCCAATTTTGGGTTCAACTCCCCAGAATTAATATTCTGGCGGAATCCTTGTACTGGATCAGACATATTTATTTTACATGAAAGAAAACATCCAAGAACAAAATTGCGGCAAACTGATAAATACCTACTGAATCTACGAAATGCTGCGCCTGAAGCGGGCAAAGTCGTTTGTCTTGTACCTCTGCCACCCGACAAATCTAACATATCAATATCGAAAAGGCGCACCCCAAATGCTCCCAACCGGTTGTGCATATGGGTAAATACTCTATTGCTTTCCCCTAGATCTAGGCTCCGCTTTTCCGATTTCTTTCTTACGTTTAATCAGGTATGTATCTATAAGTTCGTTTTGTAAGGGTACCACGGGCTTTCAATGGAAATACGGTGTCTAGGCATGGTGTATATACGGAGTGTACGTGAGCTAAACCGACAAACCTCTGTAAGTGATTCCTAACATCAAAATAATACGAAAGTTCTTGTGACAAATTTCTGAAACGTGCATTGTTTCGGAGCTACAGGTTACCGAAAGCGTGGGGAAATTCACTTTGGAGTTTTATATATTTATCACCACGAACAGTAAGCTGATGCGGCATAGTATCGTCAAAACTTTAAACTTTCTCCATTTGAAAGTACATATTTCAAAATTCCGCAATGAACATGCAAGGGATTCCCCAAAGGAAGTAGAGGATTGCGGAAAATTTCTGATGAGGTAGTCGAAATAAGCATGAATTAAACGACTTCCCGTGTAGGTAAAGATGATGATATATATCATTCATAACATCCAATTGGGCAATGATATTCAATTTCTTTGACAACAAATAAAATGTTTGAAATCATGCAATTCTTACTCCTACTTGTTATGCAACCACACATCGTTCGGTATATGGAATCTAGTTGATATATCGTTTTGACGGAAACGATTTATTATTTCCTGGTGGAATGCCGTCGCATTCATGCTTATTTCAAGCCATCTTTACTTCAGAGAACTTCTGGGAATCTCCTAATTCCTTTGGGAAATCCCTCATGCGCCCATTGCGAAATTTTGAAATATGCATTTTCTGATAGTATAGATTTAAGGTCTTTGACGGTACCATGCCGCATCAGCTCTACTGTTTGTACTGATAGAAATATGAAGCTGTGAAGTTCACTTTTTCAAGTTTTCGGCAGCCTGTAGCTCCGGAACTATGCACATTTCCAAAATTTGTCAAAGGAATTATTTTTTGGTTTGATGTGAGGAATTACCTCCAGAAGTTTGTCTGTGTAGTTCATAAACACCCTCAATATGATCACGCTTAAAATATTATACTAATTTAGCATGAAACTAAATTACATTTTCCCATCCCTACCGTACCCACCGCTTTATATATTCCTGATTTGTTTTATATACTGTTCCCTCTCCATCAGTTAGTTCAAGCTCAGATAATTACGTACGATCGTATTCTAACAGTGATAGTATGAACTAAATTACCTTAGTCTATCACTCTACTGCACACATAACAGGATACAAGTAAATAAATTAGTCTAAAATGGTGTTTTACATTGCATTTTCACAGTCTGGAATAAATAACTGCTATTTAGATACGTTTTCTTCTAAACTGCTATTTGTAATAGATATTATGTTTGAGTATAGCAACTATAGCTAACACTGTTACGGAATAATAGCAGGTTTGCCCATTTCTAACACCAAATTTGTGTCAGTTGTTAGAAGGGAAAAAATATGCATTTATTACTTGCTTGTAGCCTTAGTGTTCATTGTGAATATAGTTCTTGTAAATATTTCATTTTAAGTACCATTCATTCATTTTTTCGTTTTACTTCATTTATATGGTCGATTTTTCCATAATTACGTCTCAGCACTTACAACTCAGTTGGAAGAAGGAAAAAAAAATAACCAACTTTCTTAATTTTACAGGAAGAAATACAATACCTGGACTATCTGAGCAATACACAAGGATCAGAATACCGTTCTGAATATTCTGTAAAACTATGGTTTCCTTTCAGTAAATATTTAAAATGTTATACAGTTTTTGTTAATTTCCTCCCAAATAGATTTTGGGATTGATTTCCTTCTTCCAAGTACCGATTCAATTGTAAAAAGAAGAGAAGACCACGGATAGTCGAAAGTTTACCGTAAGTAGTAAAATTCATTAAGTTACTGATGCAAATATAAAAATATTTAATTAAATATCCGAGAATATATACATTATTCTTCCATTTTACGATACGTAATTGAATGAAATAATTTCTTGTTTAAAGATAATCCATATTACTTTTATTATGTAAGTTAATATTTCGTCATTTCACATCTTACTTCATATCTAACGTTCTGCTGATTAGTTCTCGAGAGCTCTAGCTTGACATGCTGAAACCTAATCAAAATTAAAGGAGCTACATCGAAGTTTACAGAATCAGCAGTCCAACGAACTACTTCGTATCTCACTTTATCCAAATGTGTAGTTTAGGTATGCACATACCGGCGGGCTCATTTACAATTTGAATGAGAATAAAAGCAGTCATTTTTTAGTATGTTTATACATTCATATTTGATTTTAGTAGGACTCTCGTAAGTTCCTTTTCAACTAGGAATTTGCGGATTAATTCTGCAAATTTCATATGGAAATATACCTCTCCTTTATTGTAATATTTTTTTTTAGAAAATGCTAAAGCATTTAGTGACATAAGAAACATTCTTTCTATTTATCCTTCTGATTTTCTACGTCATTGCCGGTACACTGAAATGCATCTCGCGCTAAGTGTTCTCCTCTATTTTTAAAGCACATTCATACCTACGCTGAATAAGCCTATTCCATATTATGTGCGAGTTCGATTCACTATTTTCAGCCTATTTATATTTGTGTATTTCCAATTAGAAATATCTCCTTACTGTCTGCATTCTTATGCACATATTTTAGTCACGATTTAGAATCATTAATATCTACGTGTTTCAAATTCAAAACGACTGGATGTACTAGTATGTGGATTTCCAGACAAATTTTTGATTGCATTCAAATTCACCTCGAAAATGCCGCTTGCCTGTACGGGTTAACATGTTTTAGGATAATCTTTAGAAACTTATTAACATGATTTTTATTTAAATATTCGGCAGTCGCGCTGTTGTAAAAAGTACAAAATTGTTGATTGTTTTGCACGTCACTACTCGATTAAGTGGGAAAACTAGCTGTCATGTATGCCTTCCTTCCCTTTTTCCCTACCACTCTACCGAAAGTAAGCCCCTGCCACGCCACAGTTCAGTCCTCAGACGCCATTCGGCCGAGACGGAACGTCTTTGTTGTGCTTTTCACAACGCGCGACCACTTGTGTTAGGTTTATTAAAACAAATATTTCGATAAAAATTTCATTTTTGTGTCTTCCAACATATTAAGGCTGAATGATATTCCACTTATTCTTCAAGAGTTGTCTGACGAAGATGACAATGGTGGAAGCCCTGAAACTGATAGTGACAATGACCTAACTGATGGACATATTGGAAATGATAGTCATTCAGAGGAAAGTGAAATAGAAGGGGAAGAAGATAATGATGTGGTGTCTAGTGACCAAGATTTTGTCCTTGGAAAAGATCTGCAAACTATTTGGAGTAAAACAGAAGTAAGAGGTATGTACAAAACGCCTAAAAAATAGTTAAAAAGTTACCTCGGAGAAAACCTAAAAGCCGGGGTGTCAAAAATGAAGGTGATGCTTTTATTACAGTTTTTTGACACAGAGATGTTGGATACAATTTTGAAATATACCAACATGTACATAAGCACAATTTCAATGAAATATGGTCGGGACAGAGACTAATCGAACTGAGTTAATGGCTTTGTTTTGAATTTTAGATTTGATAGGACTTCGAAAAGGAAGTCATGCTAATGTTCAAGAGATTTGGACAAGTGATGGTTGTCAGGGTTGCGATGAGTTACATTTCTTGTTTTTGTTGCGCTGTATGAGATTTGACAATCCAGCCACAAGGTTTGATCGTTGCCGCGTCGACAAACTTGCTGCAATAAGGAAACTTTTACGTTCTTTTGTAAAAAAAACTGCACTGACAGTTATAATACTAGTGAACTAGTCACCATAGATGAAATGCTGCATCCTTTCATAGGGAGATGCTCATTTGTGCAGTTTATGCCATCTAAGACGGCCAAATACGGACTCAAAATGTTTGCTATGTGTTGTAAAAACATTTATATGCAGTAATTTAGAGGTTTACTGCGGCAAGCAGCCACCTGCCCCTTATCAAGCTTCAAATAAACCGGAGGATATACTGAAAATACTGTTTTCCATCGAAAGGTCAAACAAGAATGTGACAACTGACAATTGGTACACTAGTATACTTCTTGTTGAGGATATGCTAGCGAAACAAATAATTAAGATTGGTACTTTGAAAAAGAACAAGGCGGAAATTTCCCCATCATTTCTGCCAAACAAACAGCGAGCAGTCGGCACTTCAGAATTTGGTTTCAGCGATAACAAAACAATTGTTTCGTACGTTACAAAGGTCAACAAAGCTGTCATCCTCGTTTCATCTATGCATGCCACGAAAACTATTGACCCAGCTACGGGTAAACCGGAGATCATTCTTGACTATAATATGATCAAAGGTGGGGTGGACACATGTGACAAAATGTGTGCAGCTTGTATTGTGTCCCGCATAACAAGGCGATGGCCTCAAGCAATTTTCTATGTATTGATGAATATTGCTAGCATAAATACTAGCAAATGAATATTGCTAGAGCTATTCTTTCCTTCAATGATCCAAGAACAAGGATTTTCCAGAAAACATCTTGGAATGGAGCTACTGAAATGGCATCTGATAACTAGAGCGCAAATACAATCGTTGCCTAAGGATATTTCTGTTTACTTGGAGCGATACCAACAAGAACCTGGCGAACAACTTCCACTTCAAATGAACCTCCAACTAAGAAAAGAGGCATCTGTTGGCTCTGTAGAAAGACAAACAATTCTTCAGCTTCTATGAAGTGTGCTCGTTTTATATGCAAACTATATGTTTGAGGTGTTGTGAACAAGATGGTGCAGCCAATGAATTGTAAGAACTAATGAACTGTTAAATCACTTTGAAAAATGTTTTTGAGGTTGTCTTATCTATTTGATAATTTTTATACGCGAATAATAAATATTGTTTGCTAAATTCTTAAAATCTGTTAATCAATATCCCATATATTCATTCAGAAGTTCATAATATATTCATATCGTGTCCCCATAGTAACATTCAAAAAAGTAAAAAAAAAATAAAACAATACATTCAACAAATTAAGTCAGTTACGTATATATTATTATATATCAACATATCAAAATTCCATATTGACTTATTATTATATAATTAGTCAATAACATGTTTATTGTTAGGTGTTGTAAAAAGTACAACGCGCGACTGCTCGTGTGACAGAGCCGGGCGCAACTTTCCGGAAGGACGGGTTAACCTGTTTTAAGATAATCTTTGGAAACTTATTAACATGATTTTTATTTAAAAGGCCACTAGTCTATATGTGATAACACGTCTTCTATTAAGATGACTCTCTTGATACTTACTACAATGAGAATGTATCTCGTGTGTATGTGTTAGTACCTGTCTTTTCAGATTATTCTCTCAATTAATTTTAAAACGCACATTGAAACGGCCTCTCTTCTGTATGTGTTAACATGTCACTTCAGTTTACCGTTTAGAGTACATTTATGGTTACACGTTTCACATTCAAAATGCATTTCGTCTTTGTTAACATGCGCCTTTTCAGAGTTCCCTTTCCGCCAAATTTATATCCGCAAATTTCACAGTGAAAAGCCCTTTCATCTGTATTGGTTAACATTAGTGTTTTCAGATCACTTTTTGAATAAATGTATGCTCAGAGTTACACATTGAAACAGCCTCTCATCTGTGTGTTAACAAGTGTTTTTTCAGACTACTTCTTGAAGTACATTTAAATGCACATGTTTCACATTGAAAAGACCTTACATCTGTATGTGTTAACATGTGTGTTTTTAGATTATTCTTTTGACTAAATTTATGTCCACAAGTTACACATTGAAAAGGCCTTTCATCTGTGTGTGTTAACATGTGTCTTTTCAGATTTCCCTTTCGACTAAATTTGTATCCACACTTTACACATTGAAACGGCCTCTGATCTGTATGTGTTAGCATGTGTATTTTTAGATGACTTTTTTGAATAAATGTATGTCCACACATTACACATTGAAATGGTTTCTCATCTGTATGTGTTAACATGTGCCTTTTCAAACTACTCTTTTGACTAAATTTATATCTGCAAATTTCACATTGAAAGGGCTTCTCGTCCGTATGTGTTAACATGTGGATATACATACTACTTCTTAAAGTGCATTTATATACACATATTTCACACTGAAAAGGCATCTCGTCTGTATGTGTTAACATATGAGTTTTCAGATTACCTTTTCGACTAAATTTGTATCCACAGGTTGCACATTGAAACGGCTTCTCATCTGTATGTGTTACCATGTGTATTTTCAAATGACTTTTTTGTTTAAATTTATGTCCACACGTTACACATTGAAACGGCCTTTCGCCTGTATGTATTAACATGTGTGTTTTCAAATGACATTTTGCAGTAAATTTGTGTCCACACGTCACACACTGAAACGGCGTCTCCCCTGTGTGAGTTCTCATGTGCGTTTTCAGTCGATAATTCGCAGTAAATTTATATCCACATGTTTCACATTCAAAAAGCTTGGTTCCTGTATGACTTATCATGTGTGTTCTGAAGCTATTCTTCTCGATTGCTTTGTACCCGCATATTTCACAATTAAAAGGCCTCTTATGGTTATGACTTTTCATGTGTCTCTTGAAACTGTCCTTTTCATTAGTTTTATATCGACACACCTCACACTGGAAATGTTCCGCCACTGGATTGGCTCGTCCGTATGGTTTCGGCTGAAATTGGAATAAAAAAATAAGGTGTTGTGTACTGCTGCGCGTTTACGATCTCTCAAAAAATACTTACGATTTACACAGATCGATCGTGCCTTGTTTGCTTCGTAACCTTGGAATTCTGGTATGGAGCAAATCTCATCTCACGTAGATAATTATGTTTGCAACACAGCAACGGATTGTAGTAGTTTCCCGCTGCTCACAGTAGCTTCCTAACTTTGATCGTTCTTCAGTCATATTATGTTCAGTTGCTTTCGATAGGTTCTGTTCCCAAAACAGCAAAATTATTCTCTCTAGTTTTCGTATATATCCCACGCGATCGTTTGTGGAATTCGTTATATTATTGTTTCGTGCTTTGTTTTGTTTAACTGTAGGTCAGAATACTTGTTACCGCAACAGCTATAGTGTGGATTGTCGGAATCTCTTGCGAAAACTGCGGTACGAAATAATTAGTCAATCCGCATTCGGAACTTAAACACATCTTTTTCTGAAGAAACAGATGAAGACAAAGATAAATTTGGTGGCAGTAGCTAAGAAACTGAAGATCCTTTGGACATTCATATTGTAATACTAAAAAGAGTATAGATGAACACAAAATTCAAAATTTACAACAAAAACGGCTAAAAAGGATTCTTTATCGCGAAACAGGACAAATCATATGGTACTTTTCGTGTTAAGCAAAAATATCGTTCTTTGCATGAAACACCAGTATTCCGCTAAGGAAGAAATGTTTAAACCTATAGAAAATTTGGAACTGTTTTACGGAAAATTGTTGCAGTAGATTTTTCAGTACACGAACAGCAATTTACTATTGTAAAGGAACACGTGAATGTGATGGGTGAAGATTGCTATATCCTTATCCTTGGAAGAAGACTACTATAGTTACAAAACATATAACTTTGAAACAGAATATTAAGGAATGTGTATATGAAAAAAAATATCTGCGTCATAGTTTGTGAACTGATTAATAAAGATACTAACATCTGTTGTTAATTACATTTAATACCATCAAATGATACAGGATTGTATTTGGGTTATATTGACCATAAGGGATTGTTACAGGGTTACTCGAATTTAATTTTTCTATACCTGTTTATAAGTACTGGACGGAGTTGTATCGCTCATTTCAGACATTGTTTTATGGAACTCTAGGATTTATGAAATCGTATATATCTTTTCGTCATACTTCGCACTGAAAATATTTTCAACACGGGAACGGACTGTTACATTCGTAAACGCTTCTAAATGGTTTATGTCTACTAAACACAATACGAATTTAGAGAGAATAGATTTCGCTACGTATTTCCTTTTTTTATATTATTAGCAGTGTCCTTTTTATTTGCAGAAAAGGTGATTTATGAAAAAGCAGATGAGATTAATTGAACACAAGGCGCTCCTAGAATCAACAATGCTACACATGGTGAAAATGTTTCATTAAGTCACGAAACTGTTTATGAAAACGGGACATAATACAGAGAATACTAAACGGTTAGAGAAAGTAGATACAAGAAAATTCATACCAATATAACAATGCACTTTATAAAATAACAGAACCTTTCACCCAAACATATATATTTGCCCAAAGCTAATACGTTGAAATGACATTCAGCTCACATATTGAAAGTGTCCACTGTTTCGAAAACTTTGAATGAACTAACTTCCCTAATTTCGAGAACAATTGAATTTCATGTTGCTTTGCAATTCAAACTATTTTAAGATACGCAAGTATCTTAAGCTTCTACATCTAAATTGCAGTTTCTCTCAATTGCACTAAAAATCACAAACTGGCCATTGACTTGGATATTCGCCATGGACTAGCATATTTCAGTTCACCCAGAATTCTAACCGAGGGAAGCCGAATTATCAGTTAATACGTACCAGAAACACGTTGAAAGAAACAACTGAGGAACACCGGTATCTTCGTAAGAGCAGTGTTAGTTACAATGAGAGCTCTATCTTTCATTTTGATCTAACTTTAACACTGTCGACATGAAAGGTTTAATGCTAGGGAGTTAAAGCTAGGAAATTTGTATATAGGATTGGCTCGGTGTGTCGCGAATACTCGAAATCAATGTTTACTGCTACAACAAAAACTTCTTTAAGAATTATAAAATGAGCATAGACTTTGAAGGACTTATGGAGTTAGGAAGATAAGTAAACGCGGTCAAGTGTGGAATATTTCGTAAAGGAACAACAGTTGTCTAGGCATTCAGAACAGGCTTGACACGGAACGGAAAAAATGACAATGACTCATGCAATGTGCATGAGTGAAAACCCTGAGGAGGAGATTATGGCTCGTAAAATTTGCTAAATTTTATTTGTATATCGGCCAGTTTAGTAACTTTGGACTTCGGCCCGTCACGATTTGCCTTTAGCTGTTAAGTGTTAAAATCCACACCCATGCCCCTGCCGGGACTCGAACCCGGGACCGTTGAGTCGATAGCCTACCGCCGCAGACCGCTCGACCACCCGGCCGGCAATTATAGCTCGTACCCCCAACCCTAATGTGGCAATTGTTGACTATTGCGGAGTGTTAAAATCTAATAATAGTAGGGAGTATTGATATCGATACCATCACAACACAAATGAAGAAGCATGTGCAAGGTACAAATTTAAGGGTGGTGCTATCAGCGTAAATAACTACATAATTTCATGGGAGAAATGCCCAGATACATTCTACGATAAACAATGAGAACAATGTCGTAATACAGCAAGGGCAGAATTTTGAGACTGTACGGCGCCGAAACGTTACTGCGCCGAACCGGCGGCGCCAAAACGGCGGCGCCGAACTGGTAGCGCCGAAACGGAGGCGCCGAACTGATCGGGTCCCCCAGGAGTGTTTAAACGTGTTGTTAAATATGAGATCACTAACTTGATTATGGATAAGTGCGTGAAGGCTGATACCACGAATTACGGATTTGGAGGTCTGCTTACAAAAATGTTTGACAAAAATAAATGTGTATACGTTCTCGGTGTAATAACTAAAATTATTTCCTTATTATTGATGTTTATTTATGTTTCTATATGCCCTAGTGAAACACACATTGCTCTGGAATCTCAGATATGTGAAGACTCATAAATATTCAAATTAACGTTATGCACCGCTGAAATTATTAAAATGAACAATAGGACCAGTGAAACTTTACTTTTGTTAAGTATTAAACAAATATCTCCCAAGCACCTCGCGAATGTACTTCGTAAGAAGACGATATAAGGAATGGATTTGCGCGAAATCCTCTCAAGACCATCATAAAATGAATACATAGTATTCTACTCAAACATTGACGTATACTTACAAAACTTCTGGAAAATGGAAGCTATTCCTCAATACAATATGAGTGAAGACGGACTATAATAAAAAGCCAATAACACATTTCACAATGTTACAAACCTGGTTACCCCATGGTAGTATTGACTACTGGAACGATATGGCCATCCTTCTGTCGTTGTGAGAAAGAAGACACACACGGAGATAATAATCTGCTTAGACCTATCGACGTTGAACACACTTTCAGAGCTTATTAAAATATCAATTTGAGAGTGGGAAATTTATTGTAACAATACCTTTAATCGTTTCTAAATGTGGGGGTAGAAGAACATATTTTGCAAAAGGTGAAGCACCGAGCTAAGATTATATCCACCTCGTCGCCAAGATACTATTGCCGTTAAAGCGCCCACACTGCTCTCTGGTACCACGACTAACGTAAACTCCGATCCCAGACCAATCATATCAACCAGCTTATTGTTTCCACTCTGTATCGAAATAACTACAATGTGTCGGGCAATATTATATAATATATACATTCCCCATAACGAAGCATATACATTCACATACTTATAATTCCGATTCACCGTAGAAACAAGCTAGAGTGTTAAGCGTAGCTACTGTTATAAATATAAAAATACAAACTTTGTACGCCAGAAAATAGACGTTAATACTTAGTGAATACATTATTAACGTCAATAAAGCTAGGATTTAAACACATAACATTTATTACTATTAGAACATAACGTATAACAATAATATGTGCCGAGATAAGTGAATACTACAGTAAAGAGAATATATAATAGTTAGAGGGAAAATATACGCAATTGACGGCATCTCTGTTTCGCGAAAACTGATTGATTCAATTTCAAATAGTAAACAAACTAGGAAAATGTAAAATGCTATCAGGCTGCTCTTAACAGAAATATGTTTAATCAAAATTCATGAGAGACATCGAACACGGGGAAGGGCTTAACTGAAGTAGTCAGTATCTACAAGAAAAACACATCCGAAATCAGTAGCATATATATCCTCGAAAGCGACCAGACTCAACCCCATAAATAGAATATATTAACTTCGAAATTTCTCTAAGTTTCATTTGATAGAAGAAACTTAGAGTTTAAAAGCACAAAAAAAGTAAAGCATTCAGATCTGCAGGCACTGAAAATACTATCAGAAAGCAATGGGCGAGAAAGCCTCACCGCATACAGGAAAGGACATCAAATTATATGAAAAAGCATAAAGAGAACATTTGGTACCTTCTTTTACACTGTTATCCATATTTGCAAGCACCTTGGTCTTAATAAATCCGCATTATCAAATTGAGTTCACTGATCATAGCCAAGACATAATGTAAAAGTTTTTGAGAGAAGAACTTTCAGCTTCTGTCGTGTTGTATATGTTTACCTTAATCTGGCAGCTTTTAAATAAATAGCTTTGCAAAGAGGGTTAAAGGAAGACCTGTATAAGTAAATGTTCTATGTCACTAATATAGACCCAGGCAAAGTCGTTGAGTTTTACTTGAAACTTCTTGATGCCGTACTAGAAACGTTTGTAGAGTTTGGAACGAAATTGAGAAATGCAGTTGTGTGTTAATAAAAGATTAGCCCTAGGGGTTTATTCCAGTTCCCAATAAAATCGCAAAGGATACGCAATATGTAGATATAATTCAGCCCGTACCTCGTCCATCGAATGCTATAGAGGTCCAATGCTCAGGATGTACGAAAATTCGCTGCTATACATCAAGTATTAGAAAAAGAAAATTGGAAATTTGGCCCCACATTGCTTATTTCTTCATGAGATTTGATGCCGTTATCCCTAGAGATTAATATTTGTAGAAACATTGGGTTGCTTCAGAAAGTCAAAATTTTGTTAGGAAAATGCTGAAATAATGATATAAAATTAACCATTTTCTCTAGCGGGGCACGTGTCCCTCTCTCCTCTCTGTATTCACCACTGACGAACAAATTTCATCCCAATATCGATGATGTGATTTTAATGTGAACTGTATCTCTACAAGAACTGTATCAACTAATATTTGCAGCTGAACATATAGATTTTTCATGCTTATGTAAAAGGCATAACTAATTTTCGGTCTCTGTCTAAAACCCCATAACGAGATTAGTTACTAATTTCAGTATTAAAGCTGCAATCCTTCAAATGGTTCTAACGGCTTATTAAGAAAACATTTAAAGATTAGAAAAGGATATACAAATATTTTACAAACACTGTACTATCCTAAACCTGATACAAGGTGAAACTGGACTCTACTCATATGAGGAATGAAGGGAATAATTAACAAAATTTTCAATAACTTACCTGCAGAAGAGATTTGAGATTTTCAACATGTTCTGCAGAATTTGCTAATACAACCTCCGATTGCTGATGTTGCTTCATTTCTATGTTTTCCTCTGTGCACTTGCTTTCACCTCCACGTTCACTGGCATCTACTAAGCATTTCTCAGTCGGTAAAATTGTTTCGTCGCAGCATAACGGATCAACACCATTCTCGGTTTTTGGACCAACTGAGCTGTACGACTGAAAAATTTAAAGTGGTTAAAAATAAATAAATTGTGCTTTCAGAAACCACTTCAGTTAAAACTATATGGCATCTTGTAGCACTCAAATTATTGATTTTAAAAGCCGTAGCACATATCGGATTAATTTAAAATTTCAATTTAATTTGTATGTGTGATTTTAAAAATCCTGGGGACAATATGTACTTAAATTCTTAAATACACTTGCACTATCTACTTACTCCTGTAACGAGTTGCCATTATTATGCTATCAGGGAGGCATCAACGTACACTTTCATAGAACGACCTTAATAAACAGATATTATTTATTTACACACTGTTAATTTTTCTTTTTCTCTCTTACACACAGACACACATGCACACAGAAACTTACACATACACGTATAGGTACAAACATGAGTGTGATAAAATACGCTGAAAAAGGTAATAACAGCCGACTGCGAATTGACAATATATTTTGTCAATAAAACAAAATTTCGTTGAAACTAATGCATTCTTACAATTATTATGCAAACACGTATTCTATAAAAATAGTTACGCGAAAAATCAGCTTGATATATCGACCAGGAGCAAAAGGTTTGTTGTTACTTGCTTGGAAGTATTCCTATTTATCTGTTTCCACCTCCTTTTACTTCAGAAAATTTCTGGGAATTTCAAACTTATAGTTTGGTTAATCCCTTTTGTCAGTACTGGAAAATCTTCAATTTGTAATTGCTTACTGCCCAAGTTCGGATATAAGACCTCTCAAGCCTTTGGCGATGCCTCATTTTCGATACCATACAGCCTCAGTTCTAGTTAATGGTGTTGAAGCGCCGAGCTTCAAAGTTCAGTTTCCAAAGAGACGAAGTATTTGTTCATACTCGATTGTTTATACTTGCTTTTATACCAGTAACCTCGTGATGAGCTATATCGGTTATATATACGTGTGTACGAGTGTTTCAATACATGAATGAGTTCAAATGTGTTTAAAGATAAAATAGATGAAGAAAAATCTTTCGGTTATTGTTCATTTGTGGAAACACAACTTATGATAAAGATATGTATACGATTGATAACTATATGGCTTGAAAGTACAGTATATGCTTTCTTGCATATTCTGCACGTGGAAGAATGTATATTTGCTGAGCGAACATCGTTTGAACAGTTGTCTTGCTGTGTTATACATGGTTAATCCCTAAGAGAATTAAGTATAGCCAAAAGTATTTTACCAAAATAATAAAGTGGACGATATAAATGCAATACAAAGCAACACCAATGTCTTAGTAAAAGCAAGCGATGAGATAGGTTGTCTACAGGTAAACATAGACAAAACAAAATACATGATTAGAAGCCGAAGCACAGGGAATGAAGGAAATAAAAACATAAACATTTGGGATGAAGTCATAGAGAAAGTAAACAATTTAAAATACTTGGGGGCATACGTAACAAGCAAAAATGAGGCCAGGGAAGAAATGAAAAGTCGCTTATTAACGGGAAACCCATGTTTCTATTCAGTCCAAAAACTTCTCGCGATGACCATCAAGGAAACTGAAATTGAAAATATACAGAACGGTTATTCTGCCGGTAATATTTTACGGTTGCGAAAGTTGTTGTATAACCCTAGCAGATTAACATAAATTGTGTTTTACGAGAGGAGATGAGATGACTGGAGAGTGGAGGAGACTGCATGAAGAACTCCACGGACTGTACGATTCACCAGATGTAAAAATAATGAAATCGGGACGACTAAGGTGGGAAGGCCATGTAGCTCGGATGGGGGCAAAAACGAAGATAATATTCTATCCTGGTTGGAAGGCCGGATGGATGGAAACCATTGGGAAGATCTAGAGGTCATTGGGAGGACAATATTAGAAGAGATCTTCGAGAAGTAGACGTTCGTGATGAAAACTGGCTTGATATTGCCCAGGATATAATCCAATGGCGAGCATTTGATACTGCGGCGATGAACTTTCGAGTTCCATAAGTCATAGAGTTAGTTAGTTAATAAAGTTGAGTAAAAAACTAACTTATAAGTACAATGAGTATTTAAATATAGGATCATTGTTTCATGAAAAGAATTCCTGATGTGTGGTAATTGAACATGTAATTCTTTTGTTACTATTTTTCTGGTAACTCCTATCAAACAATTAATTACAAAACCCCTTCAAATTAAAACATCTTAGTGACGTCACGTGAAAATAATAATGATTATCTATTTTAGTCAAAGCTTTGCTAACTAAGATAAAGACAGTTAAAGTTTACAGCTCCTGAAAACAAAGTTACACATATATTTTTCGCATGGAATACCTGTAAAGTAACATAAAGATATATCTATTCCTAGAATGTCCAAGGCCTAACGGTTCATTATGCATAAGTGAATCTGTATTTCCTTGGAGCACGGAATAAATGATTAACTAAGTTAAAATCTATTGCAAATTTCAATGTCTTTAAGAAAAACCTATTAAATAAATAAAACCTAAAATTAGAATATCAACCAAATAAAAAGGCTTTTATTGAGATTTTGATCTGACATGCATACAGGCTGAAAATTCTAACAAATCATAAATATTTTTAATATTACATGTATATTCATTCAAATTCTTCAAATGGGGTTAGAAATATACTGTTAGTGGAAGATGGGAAAGGTTGATACAAATATATTTTAAATAATGTATTATTCAAAATCTCGTGGAACTTGAAAGTAAGCTTTGTGTAGGCTATATGAAACATGAACGGAATTATTACGAAAATTTAACACTACTTACATAGAAAGTAGATTTTGGAAGCTCCAACTCCTTTTCAGAATAAGCAAAGGTGTCTTCAGATTCATGCTCCTGTTTCATCTCGCTGTTTTCTTCTGACAATCCACTTTTAACTTCAAATTCACTGGCAACGACTAGAGATTTTCCAGTTGACACAAAATTTGCTTCGCAACATAATGGATCTACACTATTCTCGGACTTCGCCTCAATTGAACTGAATATCTGTTTGAAAAATATAAGTAGTTATAAATAAATAAACAACTGATGCTTTTAGAAACCGCATCACTTAATAACCATGTAATATCCTTACGTTCCTAGATTATTAGCTTCAAACGCCATTAGTACAAATTAGATTAAGAACAATCTATCGATTTCTTTTATGTTTTGTTACAGCATTCAATATTTTATATGTAGAAATAATGGTGTTAAATCTTACATGTATGATTTCACTCAGCTAAAGTCAATTTTCACCTCAAATAAAAAAATCAGCAGACTTGTAAGTTTACGAATATTCAGCGGGCAGTGTGTAGTTAAGTTGAAAAACACATATGCTTAGCAAGTTATTACTTTCTACCGTAATGGGCATTGTAAGCATGCTCTCTTGACATGTAGCCACAATAGGAAATAAGAAAGTATTTGTTCATCATCGATTGCCTATACTTTATTCTCATATCAAAAATCTGGCGAGGTATTTTTATCGGAAATATTTTACAACAGTATATAGTGTGCATTTAAATGCAATGATATGTAAATATTTGAATTATTAAAATACTATGAAATTTGAATGAAAATATGGTTGTTCTTAATTTAAAGAAACTAAAGAACTTCATCATAAATATTAGTTGAGTTAAGGGTTTGTTTCAAAATTATAAATGATTTTCGAATATTTAAAGGTTCTTTCATGAAACGCATTCCTGACATAAAGGAAGATATATAAATCATATTATATTTTTAATTTAACGACTTCAAACTTATCCATTTCAGAAAGGTTTTAGATTAAATTTTCTAGAATGAACGAACGCAAAAGTTACTACAACACCCAAGAGACTGCACGCAAACACGATAGCAGCGGTTCCTTGATAGAATTGCCCCTGTTGACAAACGTACAGATGTTTGAAACATACTAAATTGAACTACATAATATTCGATTCAATGTATGGTAAAAAAACTAATGAGTGAACAGTGTTTCAACACATTTACGAAACATTGCCACGGAACGTAGTAGAAAGTTTGAATTATACCTTCGAATGGAAAGGAAGGTAGACTTGCGATACTACGTGTCAATCATAGAAATCACATAATAGTTGGAAGGGTAAGCAAATAATGGATGGTTATTTGTTTAGCGCTTTGTATAGCAAAACAGACTGAAGAAACTTGGGCGTTCACGTAAACGGAGCAATTCAAATTTAATAAAATAGAACGAAAGGTCATCATATTATTTAAGGTACAAAATGAAACGAATGCGAGGGATTTTAGACCTGTTTGCAGACCTCTGACAAAATAATTCTTAAGGTCTGAGTATACTAACCTACCGTAGTATGTGCATTACGGTACGAACATGCAAGAGTCTAACCGATATAGTTAAGAACGTTTTCATTCGACGCAAAGAATAAAAAAGAAGCGAAAAAGCCTTGACACAGGATTAACATTATCGTTGTAAGATTTATTACACAATCAGTCCGGCAACTAACATATTTGGATGCTACAAACATAGCTTTGGATTTTCATGGATTAATTGACAAACCATGGTTCATTGACTATAACACCAAGATTTACAAATCTTGCTTCATTTCATTTATTCTATGAAGTATCTCGGATGGTGAAGACGAAAATTTGAAGGCCATCGGCATAAAGATGATAGCTATAAGATCATCTATGCACTAGATAAGCTATGTCGTTGATGAAATTAGCAAAAAGGAAAGGACCTGATACACAACCCTAATGGACTACACATAAAATTATTGTTACCGATGATGATTTATTATTTGATAAGAAGAAATGTTAATGGTCGATCAGGTAGATTTGAATCCAAGATACCGATGTTTAAAAAAAGCAAAGGGAGTCTTTTCTTTAACAATCATGACGTAGTAGTATAGGAGGCTTTGCTATAAACCAAAAGTACTAGTACTGTTGGATGTCCAAAACCCAAGGCCTCAAGAAAACTTGTCATGTGCACGAACGCAGTTATCGTGCTATTGTTAGATCTAAACGCTGAATGTAGAGAGAGAATTCAGCCAATAACTAAGCTAGCTTTGGATTTTATCTTTAACAATTTATTCTAATGAGCTTGATAAACTCGAAGAATGTTGATTGTTGCAACACTCACAGTGCTGGTTTTGGGTAAAGACGTATCATTGCCAGTTTCCAAATTAATAGGAATATTCCATAATTGATTTAATATTGAAGATATCAGTATAATAAGCTAGGATATGAGGCAGGATTCGTTTTAAATATTGATCTGAAATTTGGTCGGCATCTACTGCACTCTACTTAACCTAAAGATAAATTTACACACAATTTGCAAGAAAGTAATCGCGTTTCTAATGACGGCACATTATTGACTTTGCTTGAGAGTAGCGTGATCTTCGTCAGGTGTAACGGTGAACTGAATAACTACTAGTGCGGTGCCACACTAGTAGCTTTTGTAATAGGACAATAGCCACTAACTTAAACAGTTCTACTTCAAATGCAGCAATAGGGGGCTGGAGGGACATTTTAAAAACGACAACGTTCTGGTTCAACGAAAACTCTGACAGGACAATGCACCCTACTAAGATGCACAATGTACATCACGGAATATGGGGTTTTAGTAACAAAGTAAGGGTGGTTCACATACTACGATGTGGGACCACGAGTTGCTGTTTGTCCCTGTAAGGGCGCACATCTGCGAAGTAAATATCTTGACAATGAAATGCTTCCAGTTTGTGATTGTTTTAGAATTGACTGTTGTTATTTCCAAAATAGCAACGCCACATGCTTTATCTTATTTATATGCTGGGGTTTGGAAATAACATTGTTTAATCCGGGAGTTGATATAGAATGGAAACAATGTGTAAATACGTATTGGAGAGACAGCAGGGAAAGCTAACATTTTAAAAAAAAACTTTCCCAGAAAAAAAATGAGACGTCTGACAATAGTTTTCAATAAAACTTCTGAATATGTTTTTTTATAAACAACAGACAATCAAATTAGCTTAGTTAATCACTTACCTCAATAAAATTATCCGACACTTCTATCTTCTCATCTTTCACTCCTTTGAACTCTTGTGAGACCACAGGACTGTCAAATTTTGTATTACCATTCAAATCCATATTTCTTTTTTATTTCAGTAATACACATCAAGTATAACACATCTACTGTTAAGCGTCTCTGAAATAAAAACGAATATGCTTTGAATTACTATTGAATTCAAAGTAGAGTTTAATGCAATGTCCACCATTAGAAAGGCAACACCAATAATGAGAGAATTTAACCGCCCAAACCTGGTAGATAAACACCGTAAGGTACAGGTAACAAATCATTAAATTTACCGCTCTGAGCAATGCCTGACAATGTGGAAACATAACTGCTCATGGTCAGTAGCCTCTGGGCAGCCGTGGGCCTCAGAAAGGCTGCATCACGGCGCTGCCCAGAAAGAACGAGTACTTGGAAGACCTCCCGGGGTAAGGCAAGCCATGCGTCTTAGATAGTGTTTTTAAAGGCCGAAAAAACGGAAATTTTGAAGAAAATACAGGAATTATTTTTTTCGCCAGACAAAAAAGTCCGTTGTTTTATTGACTATTTTTTTTTTTCAACATGAATATTCACTAGTTAGCAAATATATTGTAGTTTTCACCAAGTTTAGTTAATGGTTTAGGCTAATGCAATGTATCTCAAGGCTCTTCCAGCTTTATAACTATTCGTAAATTTTTAACAAAGATGTAAGGGACTCGGTCATGATGCTTTTGCCTCTCTGCTCTGGATTCTGACCATATAAGCTAGTGTGAATGTAAGTGACTATATGACAAAAATCCGATTGGCATTACACAAAATAAATTGTTAGTTATTATTTTTTACAGTAGTAAACATGTAGGAATGTATTTCATTTTCGGAAAACTGGCACAATGAATAGAATGACTGAATACCGCAAATAAAATGTAGTTTCACACAAAAATATTCTTTGATCATAATACTCTAAATTAAATATTTTTTCAGCACTTATCAATTAAATAATGAACAGGAGAGCAATATATGTTTTTAGACTTACTTTTAGTATTACTTTAAAATTTTAAATAGCATGTTTAATATTCACTGTAACATAAAACAAGTTGCTTAACCACGACTCGTGTTTGTATAACACGCAGTTTTTTTAAAATCAATTTAAGGTGACATTCTTACTGTTTCCTCTATACAAAAGACCTCCATAAGTATTCAGAAAGCATTGTATTTAAATATGAAAATTATAATTTTGAACTATAAAATAATAACTTACAAAATAAGTTTTCGTAGCGGGCATATAGACTACAGCCCTTACTACGCCCTGAAACTGTTCGGAGTTCAAACTGTTTTATCATTTTTATAAGGCACTATTTTATTTTCATAAAAGACGCTTATTCTTGGCTTTTCGTAAAAAATATGTTTTAAAAGTTAACGATTAGCAACGTTATTAAGATGGAGCAAGAAACAACTTTTCCGCTTTATTTGATTGTCTCGTCGTAATGCAATAGGACTCTATGACATTGGCTGCAAAGTGCAAGCTGGAATACATTGAATATACATTTATGGAACACAGTTTTGCTTCTGCGAGTCAAAATACAGATTTTATTACATTCTGTCTAACTAGTTACTTAGATAGAATATACCACAGAGCGATAGTTTAGTTTTTAAATGGATTGAAATTACACCTGAATAAATACTGAAGACAATTTTAAATATGCGAAACTCCCATAGTGAAGATTACTACGGATTATCTTATTTTATACTGAAGCAAATAATAGATACAATTCTCTATCTTGTTACATATCTTGTTAATTGGACACTAATTAAAGGTACTTTTCCTAATTGTCTTAAAATTAACATAACTATACCTATTCATAAAAAAGGAGATAGAAGCAATCCAAATAATTATCGTCCGATTTATCTTGTACCAATATTTTCTAAAGTTATTGAACAATGTATGAAAATACAGTTGAATCAGTTGTTTCGGAAATAATGAGAGGGTATGAATCTCGCCCTTACACCTGTGTCACTCTAGTTGATTTAAGTAAAGCATTTGATAGTGTCTTACATGATATTCTAATTTCAAAATTAGTTTTATGGTATCCAGAGTAATGAACTAAATTTATCTAAATTGTATCTCACTAACAGACGTCAAATTGTTAAAATTAAGAATGTAAAGTCAGAAGAACTAATCATACAAAAACTGGAGTACCTCAGGGCTCGGTTCTTGGTCCTTTTATCTTTGTGTTATATATGAATGATTTCCCTAGTTGTTTACCAGATCAATCTGTTTTGTATGCTGCTGACACCACCTTTATTACAAATGCAGAAAACATAAAGTCTATACAAGGAAAAAAAGAAAACACCGTCCTCAAGTTGGTTTTTGCATAATGAACTAACCTTGAAAGCTGCAAAAACTGTTGCACTCTATTTCAATTTAAACCATCAAAATGCTAATGATATTAATATTGAATATGTCAAGCTTTTCGGTATATACATGCATCTATATGGATGGAAAACTAAATTGGAATAGACATACTGACGAAATCTGTAAAAAAAATAACTTGCTAGAATTTTATATCTCCTCCGAAAGTTAAAGACATCTGTAGGAGAAGACCTATTGATCTTTGCATATTATTATTTTTTTCATCCCCATCTACTATATGGTAACTTATTTTGGGGAAATTCTAAAGGGGCTTTAAATGTATTTAAATGGCAAAAGAAAGCGGTTAGATGTGTAAAGGGTGCCTCTGATAGAGTATCTAGTAAACAATCATACAGTGAATATGAAATAATGACCGTAGCATCGATATTTGTATATCAGAGTATAATGTATGTCAAAGAAAACTATGTTCAAATTACAAGACGTACCGATATCCATGACTATAATACAAGACAAAAAGATAATATAGGTACGCCGTATGTAAGACTAAGTAAGGCGCAACATAGTTATAGGTACTCTGGAATGAAATATTTTAATTTGTTACCGTCATTTATTCGAGATATGAATCAGAAAACATTTAACAGATATACTAAAAATATACTTAAAATTAGTTGCCTATATAGCGTAAGTGAATTAGAAAATTATATAAGGGACCATTATTAAACTACGTACATATTATATCTTAAATTTTATTGTAAAATTCTATATTTTATTGTATTCATTTTATGACGGTCTATTACAACTGTAAATAGTTGTCTAATAAAATTATTATTATAAACATATATTGGTGCCAAAAAAATGTTTAAATGATGTTAACTACCCTGAAATGGCAAAAAAAGTTATTTTCCAAAGCAGAACCAACAATAAAAACTAAAAACAAGGGGTTTCCTCGTTTTCTATCGGCGTTTAATTACCCATTACATATATATCTGGTGTAGTAAAAATAATACATTACTTTTGCATGACATTGAAGGCTTGACTTACCATAGTTAGAATGATCCGATTTAGGTCACATTTGCGTCGTTTTGTTCGATAACGTGTTGCCATTTGGAAGGTAATATCATGATGCCTCTCTCAAAGAAGCCCTTGTCCCTATTGGCAAAAAATTGAGACAGTCGATTTTCACAAGCCTCTCTTGACGCAAATTTGCACCAGCAAACGTGTTCGCCATGGACAGAAACAGATGGTAATCACTCGGTGCCAGGTCCGGACTATAAGGTGGATGCATAAGAACTTCCCAACCAAGATCCCGGAGCATCTGGAGAGTCACTATCAATGTGTGTGGCCTGGCGTTGTCCTGGTGGAACACAATGCCTCCCCTATTGGCCAAAGCTGGCCGCTTCTGGGCGATTAATGCCTTCAGACGGTCCAATTGTTGACAGTATAGTTCCGAGTTAAGGGTTTGGCCGTAGGGGAGCAGCTCATAGTAGATAATTCCCTGCCAATCCCACCAAACACACAGCAAAACCTTCCTGGCCGTCAATCCTGGCTTGGGCACCGTTTGCGCCGGCGCACCGCGCTTCGACCACGACCGTTTTCGCGTGACGTTGTCGTAAGTGATCCACTTTTCATCACCAGTCACCAACCGCTTCAGAAATGGGTCGCTTTTGTTGCGATTCAGCAGCGATTCGCAGATGGAAATTTGGTCCATGAGGTTTTTTGCGTTAACTCGTGTGGCACCCATACATCAA